>JABASP010002260.1:0-21497 GCA_019776565.1 Sminthurinus signatus | reverse complement strand
AATAATAATACTCTTTTATTATTATTATTTGTTTTCAGTCATTCCCGGAAATC
Source organism: Sminthurinus signatus (assembly GCA_019776565.1). Lineage (NCBI taxonomy): Eukaryota > Metazoa > Arthropoda > Collembola > Symphypleona > Katiannidae > Sminthurinus > Sminthurinus signatus. The sequence continues at coordinate 21,444 of JABASP010002260.1, read as the reverse complement.
TTCATTTCAACTCACCAAATCCAGACATTGCTGCTCTAAATGACGGTCGTCTCAATGTGAAATGTCAGACCACCGTCCAGACGAAACCAAACTTTCCTCTTGACATTCGTGATCATTCCAACCCAATTCTTGTAAAATACTTCTTGTCCTCGCACGTACGTCTACATTCATTCAAATCAAAATACAAAATACTTTATACTTTATCATCATAAGAATATTTAGATGCAAGTTAAAAGTGAGGAAATTCTAAGAAAACCAAAGAATAAAAAACATTCAGATAGAGAGAAAAAGGAAAAAAAGTTGATACTGAAATTGGATGGAGTTCGTTGAGTGGAACATTTTGAATGACGTGATTTGTGCCAACAATTTGAAGTGTGGCCTTGACATTGTAATTAGTTATTGAGCCGGAAATGTTTTCGTGATTGCGAACTCGAGTTCCTCTCACGAGCATCCGGTCAATGATGCACACTTCACTCCTTTTCATTTGCCGCACTCTGTTGGATGAGTCCCAGTGAACTAGCGGATTTTCTCCATAATCCTGAGACACTGCCACTTCCGTCCCATCCGAAGGAGTTTCCGTTTTCATCTCCTCTGCAGCAGAGGTTTCTTCCTGTTTCTGACTTTCATCCCCCTTTTTGACGTCAACTTCTGTGGATGAGGGTGTGGTTGGTTGCTCTTCAACAGTGATGACTGCATCCTCATTCGTACTTTTATGAACTTCTGGAATCGTTGGGGATTTCAAATTATTCACGTTGAAATCAGGACCGTTTGTGAAACGTGGGAGAGGGAGTTTAGTAGAATTTAAGCTGTTGGGTGTTGAAGGAGGGAATCGTCCCGAGTTGTTGTTCTTCCGATGGAGAAGAACTGTTCCATAAGTTGGACTCCAATCCCAAGGATGTCGATTTTTGTACACAACCAAATCACCTGGATAAACTCGACCAATTTTGTAATTCTCTTGAATCGTCCGAGCTTCTTCTTCTTCTTGTTCTGCATTATTTAAACTGGTTACATTCTTATCTCCACTTATGATGACGGCGTCCGGAACGTCATCTTCCGCCATTCTCCTTTATTCTTCCAGGTCTAATGATTAGATTGGCCTAGATAAGTCACCTGTAATACAATTCAGTACTCTCAAAGGGTCACAAATATTCTGCTGACTCAATAATCCGCAGTCCTCACAACTCACAAGTATATTGAGTATTGTGTGTAGCTTTCACCTTTCACTTCACTTTCCACTTTCCACTTGACGTTTTTCAATTTTCATTCCATTTGTTATTATCAATTGTTACACAAGAGACAAGAGGCATATCGTATATTATTGTATATTGATTGCAGAGTGCAGAGTGCAGAGTGTGCAGTATTTATGAATTCTATTGCCAATTTTCAGTTACCATGCCATATATATGCTGTAGATGCTGTGTAATATTATAATATGAAATTTCTGGCGAAACCGTTAATGAAACAGCAAAAAGTACGAAAAACGTTGGAGAAAATATTAAGAGTATTATTTTTTTTATTATTTACAGGAATGATACAATATTATTTTTTATTGCTCCATAATTATTATCAACACTAAAAACTATAAATAATATAATATGCACGAATAAACTAAGGCGGAATAACTATATATTATAATACATTTTAGGAACTTGATCTAGGGAGTAATGATTAAATATGCTTAAAATACCATTAAATTGACAAGTATTTAAAGGCTTAACCTAAAATTAAATAATAATAGTAATAACTAACTAATAAATTGTTCGTAATTCTCAATCAAAAGCTATTTATACATTTTTCATACTCACTCAATAAGCATAATTATTTTTTTTCGAAATAAAATAATCATATGATTTTCTCACAGAGTATTAAAATATGTACAATGTACAACACAATGAAACGTTCAACTAAAATATTCTTATTGTAATAGCGTTCATGTGTAGTATAATTATCATAAAATATAGACTTGAAACGTGGAATTTTCTAAAGGACAAAACAAAAGTCATTTGAGAATTCTAAGATATCGATAATCCGCAGTGTGTGTGTGTGTGTGTGTGTAATGCGTATTGTGTTTGTACGACAAAATGGTTCATAAAATAGAAATCATCTAAATGTATTTACGCGTTATAAATAATTATTAGAAATTAGAAATATTATAGTAAAATAATGATATAAATTATTTACATTATAATAAGAGATTATTACAAATTAAACTATGTTTACATCTTGTTTATCATGTTACAGAGGAACTCTCGTGTATATTTCACATTCTCTGTTCAATTTTGAGACAGTACTTATTACGAGACAGTCTCGTGTATTTACTATGCGTATATATCCTTAAATTTACCATATAATAAAATAATAATAATAATAATTTACAATATACAATACAGTTGTTACTATAAACTAAAAACGAAACATAATAATTAAAAAGTATAGTCAAAAAATACTATTATGAATAATGTATTAAATATGAAATTAAATTATGATTAAACTGCCACTTTTATGAGCTGAGAGCTGTATTGATGAGTTGAGCGGTTTTTGTTTTTGATAATTCTTGGATAAATGACCGATGATTTCCACTGACTTCGTGAACTTGAACTGTTCCTTTGCAAACTTGACTGAGACTGTAATCTTGACCGAGTGCCTGAGCAGCTTTGTTGTCAATGGCTTTGATTAGGGTACATTTTCCACCTACAAACTCAACAGTTGGGTGATATTTGTCAGCAACAATCAATTTTTGGTAGAAAGAATAAGCTGCATTTTTAATATCTTCCACTTCAAGTTGTGGGACGGCTTTTTTCAGTAACTCTGCAGTTCTTTGTAATCTTCCTTCTAACGTATTGATTTCCATCAATTCGGCTCTCAGCTAAACATACATAAAAATATACATAAAAAAATCATTATCAAATATCCAAAAATTAAAAATTATCATTTCATTTTTATGTTATCATATTTGTGTAACAATAAACTTTTAGATATAATAAAAAGCATACCTTGAGATATTCAAAAGATGTAAATTGCATGAGGAAAGTACAGAAAGCATCAGCTTCATTTTCTGGTCCAATTTCACTTCCATTTTTATTGGCATTTTTCTTCTTGTACTCTTCAGTCATGATGCTCACATATTTATGAGATCCATCCAGGAAGATTAAATTCCTCACTTGCTCTCCTGCTCTCTCCAGTTGAATTCCAATTTCCAGAGCAATGGTACAACCAAAGGAGTATCCAGCAATGTCATAAGGTCCTTCACTCTGAACACTCTTGATCTTCTCCACGTAGAATCCAGCCAAAGTCTCTACAGAACTAATTGGAGCTTCCTTCACACACTGAAGACCGTAGACATTCGCCTTGATTTCTTTGGCAAGAGGAAGCAGAGAAATGACAACACCTTCAATCGGATGGACAACAAAGAGGTTTCCACTGGCAACTCCCACACTTTGCATCTTCACCATGGATTCCTTGGGCATCAATTCTTGAATGAACATTTTCACTTGTTGTGATTCATCAACATCCGATGAGGACACTTCTCCACTGCTCTCCAGTTCTGATTGACCTTCTCCTCCCTCAACTCCTCCAGCTCCTCCATCCTCAATCTCCTTCAGTTTACCCAGGGTCAACTGACGAATCTCATTCATGCTGAGTACAAGATCTTGATCTCTCTCCATCAACTGCTTCACTTCCACACCCATCAAACTGTCCATTCCCAGCTCAGCCAGACTTGCATTGGGGTTCACATTTGAGATATCCTTCATTCCGAGGATACGAGCGACAGACTCGGGAAGACTTGCTTTTTTACCACCACCATCTTTTCGTCCACCACTTTTGTCCGCGAGAACCATGGATGCCACTGTTGGTTTCGGTTGTTGGAGGAAAACATCAATTGCATTCAAGCAACTTTGAATTCTTTGTGGAAGAGTTCCTATTGTTTTTTTAAAAAAAAAAGAAAAGAAAAAAGCATAAGTACTTTTCATAGTAAGAATTATGATACATAGAGAATCGTGATAGAATAAAAAAGTGTTCTAATACTAGAGTATACCATGCAAAAATTAAAATATTATTATTATTATTGTGATAAAATGACTTACCACCAACAACAGTTTCATTTCCTCCCATATGATCTTGAATAACTGCAATTATCAAGTAAACGAAAAAATAGTTTAAAATACGAGTAGAAGATTTCATATTGAATTATAAAATGAATAAAATGGAAGAAAATTGTTAGATATTTTGTTTGTTTATTTTTTTTACCTCCAACGTCTCCGATTGCACCCCCTTTAAAAAACAAATACAAATAAAAATTAGTTTAAATATAAGTTATATTATATAACTTTATAGAACAAACAATAACAATAATTATTATTACATAATATTTTGTACTTTTTTAAAATTTTAAATAAGTATGCTTACATTGAATGGCCAAGCCGCTTAGTCCATCCTTTTGTCTGGATTCACAGATTCTTTCCATGACGCTGTTAGCGAATCCATAATTACTCTGTCCAGCATTTCCTCTTCCACAAGAGACGGAAGAGAAAGCTACAAAGTAGTCCAATTCTGGTGCCAGTTTCCGGGTTGCTTTGTCCAAATTGATAGTGGCATCAATCTTGGGTCGTCCACATTGTGCAAACATTTCTGGAGTTTGATTTTCAATGAAGGAGTCTTTAAGAACCATAGCAAGATTGAAAATACCACCCACTGGACCGAGTCCGTCAATGGTGTCCTGGAGAAGATTGGTTGCTCCACTCAGAGTGGTCACATCCGCCTTTGGTGTCAACACAGTCACTCCTCCCTTCCTCCACTTCCTCACACACAAATCCTGATATCCAGTTGTGATTCCAGAACGAGAGACGAGAACTAATTTAGTGACTCCCCGTTCAATGAGCCAGCTGGCCAACTCCAGTCCAAAACCACCCAGACCACCAATGATGATGTAAGACTTGTCCCCGTCAAAGTAACTTCGAGGGATCGCTTTCACACACTTCCTCTCCACTTTCTTGTCTTCTGCTGATTCTTCTGAGCGGATTCGGAGGACGACTTTCCCAATGTGTTTCCCACTGGCCATGAATCGGAAGGCTTCTTCAATTTGTTCATCCGAGAAGATGGATGAGGGAAGTGGTTTGACGCAGCCGGAGGCAATTCCATCCGCAACGAGTTGCACAACTTGTCTTTTATCCTCAGAGTCTTGATCGAAGAGAGCGTCCAGTAAAATCCCGTGGAAAGTCACATTTTGGAGGAAGACGGACATGCCCAAGGGCGTGTTGTTACTCAGGTCGAATTTCCCAATTTCCAGGAATCGTCCATGTTGAGCAAGACAGCGGATACTGGCTTGAAGTTTGTCTCCAGCGAGAGAGTTGAGGACGAGGTCCACACCATTTCCTTCCGTTTGCTCCATGATGTGTTGCTCAAAACTACAGTCACGAGAGTTGGCAAAATTCTCATCTTTCAAAGCAGGGAAGAGACGTTTGAGTAAATCTCGCTTCTCGTTGGAGCCGACAGTTGTGTAGACGGTGCAGTTCATGGAGAGGGCGATGGAGATGGCAGCCTGTCCAACACCACCACTTCCAGAATGAATCAGCACTTTCTCTCCTCGACGCATCTTCCCACGGACGATGAGGGCATAATATGCTGTGGCGTAGACGACTGGAACTGTTGAAGCCTCAGCAAGAGTCCAGGAGTCTGGAACTGTCCACATGAAAGTTGGGTCTGCGAGGACGCTGGTGGCAAGTCCACGAGCTGCAATACAGCCCATCACTCTCTTCCCTTGACTGTCCTTTCCAGAAAATTCAAGTCCCAAGACACAATCTTGCATGGCCAAATTTCCAGGGAGGGCATCCGGAGGCAACTTTCCAGTGGCCAACATGATATCTATGAACAAATAAATACAAAAAATGATCATTGAAGAATTAAATTTTTGTAATTATTGCAGTTGGGTTATAATATAAAAATGAAAAATATTTTTACTTTTAATTTAATTTTTAATTATGATTAAATTGAACTGACCTCTGAAGTTGAGTGGGGCGTAGTAAACGGTGCACAATTCTTCATTTGGAGTTTTACTTTGATCTGGTTTGTAGTATTTCAAAGGACCTTCGATCCATCGGAGACTGGACAAATCTCCTCTCATGAGAGTGTTGATGTAGGCATGTTCAACACTGAGGAGGGCGGAGGAATCCTCACTCTTGAGTGGGTAATGACGATATGAACCCCATTCTCCATCCTCATACACATTCACCAACAAATCTCCAGATAATACTTTTTTCAGTTGTGAGTCTGGTTCTTGGAAATTCAACCCCACTGCGGATTTTCCATCTCGGACAAAGAAACAACGGATTTGGTGACCACCCGGTTCTTGTTTTAAACAGTTGATGAGACCGAGAACTCCGGAATCTGGAACAGTTTGAGAAACTACATAAATTAATGGAGAAGTGGAGTCCGCAGCGAGAGCCATGGCTGATTTAAGATCTTCAACCCAGTCGAAATTTGTGACATCTTTAATTTCAATAATTGTTGGAGTTTGAGTTTCCTCTTTTCCCTCTTCTTCTTCTTCTTCTTGTTTTCGGAGTAAATAGAATTGTCCATTTTTGGAGGTTTTATGAGCGACGACATGAAATTGTTCAGGTACAGAGTTGAGTGGAGCAAGTCCGTGGTACAGGAGGAATCCTTGATTTTTCAATGATGGGGCGGCATTTGTTGAAATGAGGGACTCATCATCCACAACAATGAGATGACAACCTTTTTCTGGAACTAATTTACTTGTGTCGTCCTTGATGACAACTTTGACTCGAGGATTTCCTTCAAGTTCTTTGAGTCCGGAAGTGCTGTTGTCAGTCGTCTCATTGTTGACCTTTGAGGCGGCGGATTTTGAAGTCAAAAATGTCAAATCCCCTTGAAGAAGTGGTTGACTCAAAATGATGTCCAAAACTTGAGAAGCAACGGAATTTCCAACTTTCTCTACAATTTCAGCTGTTTTAAATTTCATGACTGGAGTATTTTCAATGGCGACATCAATACAGAATCTAAGGGCTTTTTCCATTGGAACAGAAGAAGAAGAAGAAGAAGCTGAATCAAAATAAGGAGTGAAAATATATTCTTCAAGTTTGGGGGCTGCTTGAGCTCCGACTCTTCTTGGAGCCATACTCGCTTTGAGTCCTCTCATCTCAACTCCCTCACATTTGACCACATTCAAATTCTTGTAGTTGAATACTGAAACTCCTTCTTCTTTCACTTGTTCTTCATTTTCCTGGACGAATTTGAGGAGGGCTTTTGGGTCCAAGGTGATTTTTTGCATTCTGGTGGGTAAATACAGGGCTCGGTTGGGTTTACTCAAGATACTGAATTGAAGCATCGTGTCCAAAAAGGAAACCCAGTTCTCAGCCCACTCCAACTTCCCCCAGTCACTCTCATTGTCCACCGTTTTAATCCCCCGGAACAGATTTTGATAGTCGTAACCACGGAGACGGAGTTCTTTGTAGGTGTCACTCGTGTTCAAGGGGAGGAATTTTGGAGTGGATGGGATTTGTTTTGAGGGGAGGGGAAGCATTTCCTCGGACACTTCACAAAGTCGAATGAATCCAGAAACAGCAACAGAGTCACCTTCCTGAACTTGGAATTCTCCAGTACCCTCCAGAATGTTGATGAGGAATTTGACGGAACCTTCCTTTTGTAGAATTGTAGCCCGGAGGAAATTGACATTTTCAAATACAACGGGGAGTTGATCAAAAGTTGTACCCTTGAGTTTTGCAAAGGTTTTCCATACTAAAAGCATGTAACCGGTGGCTGGGAAAATTATTCTTCCATCAATTTTATGGCCAGCATAAAATTCCTCAGCTTCATTTCCCAATGACACTTCAATCACCGTCTCTCCAGATTTTACACCACCCTTTTTAAATCATACAAAATAATAATTACATAAATTAAAAATGGAAAAATAAAATAAAGTACAATAATAATAATTGATAATATTTATTTAAAAAAATGAACTAGTTTTAAAAGTTTTAGTTTTTACCTGTGAAAACTTTGCAACATCCCATGAGAAAGAGTGATCCCATTTGACGAGAGGACTGATGAGAGATGCTCCCATACTCACTGGAAACTCCATCTTCTTGTACAGATTGCTAAAGACAGGATTGAGACCAGCCACATAAAATTTGCCCACAGAGTTGAGGAAATAAGAAGCATTGTCCGGTTGACTTCGGTGCATGAGTCCCAAATTTGTACAGGTCGAGGGTAAACTCCTCTTGAGAATGGCTTGAAGCAGACAATGAGGAGCAATTTCAATGACCAAGGCATTCGTTGGAACATGAGCTAAGGCTTCTTGGAACAAAACTGGAGACAACAGATTATTCACATGGTAAGCTGCAGAGGAGGATTTTGCGAGAGGGGAATTCCATTGAGACTCTGGAATTGAGGATGAAATCCATCTCTCCGTTCTTGGTTTTGGGACTCTGATGATTTTCTCTAATGACTCTCTCAATTTGGGTCCAACATCCGCAATGTATTTGGAATGGAATGCTTGTCCAGAGGAGTTGACTTCTTTGGCGAAAATCCCTTCACTCTTGAGTTGTTCTACAAATGCTTTGAGTTGAGCCACTGGACCGGAAATGGAGACAGAGTCTTTAGCATTGTGACAAGCCGGATAAATTCCTGGAGGACATCTTTGTTTTGCTTCTTCCCAACTCAACCCAACCGCCGCCATTGCACCGACTGGCAGTTCTGGTAATACAATTCACAAGTTAAAATTTAGATAAAAAGCTCTCAACTTACTTATACATGAAATAGGATAAAATTCTAAATTCTAAAGAAGACAAAAGAAATTTTGTCCTACTTGATTCTAAAATTGCTTTCCCACGAGCAAAAGCCGCCATAACAGTTTGTTCAGCAGTAAATGCTCCATCCGCATAGGCACAACCTGAAATAATAATACAATAAAGTTAAATAAATCATCAAAAAATACTTACTTTAATAATTCAAATAAAAAACTGATAAAGGAACTTGAATAGAACAAAAAAGAGTTTTCGTACCCAATTCTCCGACAGAGTGTCCAATAATTCCATCAGGAGAAACTCCGAGGGAACGGAGAAGATCAACAAGAGCCACTTGAATGGCAGCAATGGACACGAAGGCTTTCATGACATTTTCAAAGGTGGTGTCATCACCATTGAGAAGAATATCATAGAGATCCAGTCCTTGCGGTTTCAAAATGTCTGCAGATCTTCGGATTGAAGATTCAAATACTTTGAATTGTAAAAGATCCCGTCCCATTCCAGACCATTGTGAGCCCATTCCAGAGAAAACAAACCAAACTGGAGGTTTTTGGGGTGAAGCGAGTTGAGCCACATCCAAATCCACCTTGTCATCATGAACCACAGCATAACCACGATTGGAATGTCCAGGAATGTCATCACGGGAAATTTCATGAAGAAGTGCAACTAATTCATCATCTCGAGGACGAGAGCTGATTTGTTTTAGGGCAACTTCTACAGACTCTTTGGTTCTTCCCGAAAATGGAATGAGCAGTGGAGTGGAGTTGGAGAGGAAACCTGGAGTTTTCTTTGGATTGGATTTTAATATCACATGTACCTAAGAAAAATATGGCCAAAATTATCATAGAATGTTTACCAATTAAATAATAATAATAATTAATAATAGTAACAATAATAATATCCGAAATAATAGACTATAAAAAATACATAAATACTTACATTTGCACCTCCAAAACCAAATGAGTTTATTCCAACAATTCCACCTTCCCATGGAGTATTTTGACTCACAACTTTGAAACGACCGTCATTTAGAGCAGCAATGTCTGGATTTGGTGAGTTGAAATGAAGATTTCCGGGAATGACTGAAAACAAATAATAATAATAAAAGAGTATTATTATTTATTATTTTAAAAGTTGACTTTATAGTTATTATTAAAATGGAGAAAATACAAAAGATTTAAAATGAAGTATAAGTATTAAAATACTCACCTCCTTTTTGCATAGCAAGTAGAATTTTGGCCATACTACATAAACCAGAAGCAGGTTCACTATGTCTATAAAATTCAATATAAAACATTGTTAGGTTTTTTTATTTTATATACAACAGTGTAAAAAGTTTGCACAATATAAAATATGGCATTTAATTGTTGTCGTACCCCATGTTTGATTTGACGGATCCGATGAGGAGGGGTTTCTTTGGATCGCGATCCTTACAGAAAACTTGAGCAATTGCATTCAATTCTTGTGGATCTCCAACCTAAAAAAATTAATAAAAATTTTATTTTAAAATGGAAATAAAGGAAAATACACCAACAATACACGATATTATTACATAATATAATAATTATTTTATGCAAAAGAAATGAAAGTCGTATTTACCTTGGTTCCAGTTCCGTGAGCTTCAACATAATTCACAGTACTGGGTGAGACACCAGCTTCAGAATAGATTTCTTCAAGTAAATTCTTTTGTACATTACCAGAAGGAAAAGTGATTCCTGAGAAATTCATTAAAAATTAGAAATTATGCATCAAGTTGAAAATTCGACAATATTTTAATAATTAATAATAATAAGAGTTAATATAAAAGAGTTGTTTTCCTTTTTTTACCTTGTTCTTTGTATCCGTCAGTATTAGTTTTAGCATGGAGGATGGTTGCGTAGGAACGACGAGGAGCGAGATCTGCTTTGCGAATGTAAATGACTACAGCTGCTTCAGACCGGACATATCCATTTCCAGCAGCATCAAATGCTTTGCATTTCCCTTCGGGAGACAACATGGAAAGACGGTGGAATTGGAGTGAGGACGTGGGCTTTAGACACAAGTTGACACCTCCAACAATGGCTCCATCACAATGTCCAGCTCGAATCGCTGTCACGGCTTGCTCCAAAGCCAACAATGAGGAAGAACATGCAGTGTCAATTGCAAAAGATGGTCCTTTCAAATCAAATGTGTAACTGTCGAATCCCATGAAAAAAACAAAATAGAATATTTTAGTCAGAATAGCATATTTTTTATGTAGTGTTTTTTTATTTTTTATTCTTCCTGTAATATATAATGAAAATTACCTGATTCTGTTGGCAAACATGGCTCTGCAACAACCAGTGAGACCATATCCGTTGACTTGATCCGGATCTTCCGACCAAGCCTCATCAGATTCTGAAGCAGAACATCCAATGAAAACACCAGTTCTTGTGCCTCGAATTGTGGATGGATTCACACCTACAAAATCACATTGCTCATTATAGTAATTAGAAATATTCGCATATGTATGAGAAAATTATATTTAATATTTATGATTTTAGGACTTACCAGCATCAACAATGGCTTCATAGGTCAGCTCCAGAAGCATTCTATAATCATATTTGAAAATACATCATACAGTCAATTTTTTACGATTTAGAATGTAGATACATTAAAAAAAATGGTGAATAATACATATGTTGTGTAATTTTCTATATTATTTGAATATTTGAATGCTAACCGAAGTTGTGGATCCATGAAATTTGCCTAATTGACATTTAGAAAAAATACATTGTGATTAATATTTTACGTGATCAGTAAATAATAATAATAATTAGTACTGATTATAAATAGTAAATATTATAAAAAGTTATCATTATTATTATTTTACCTGTTTTGCATGAACGCCAAAGAAAGTGGCATCAAATTTGTCCAGTTCCTTCAATTTTCCGGATCTGGTGGGCAATCCATGAATTCCAGGTGTCCATCTTCGTCCATCATCTGTGATCATGTCAACCCCATTGAAAAGGTTATCATGGAATTCTTGGAGATTGTCGGATTCAGGAAGTCGACCAGAAATCCCAGAAATAACAATTTCGTCATTGTTACTTCCGAGTCTGATGTAGTTGGTGGAGTCATTGTTGAGATTTTTCTGGTATGCAGAGTAATTGCCGTTACTGAAGGAGCCTCGACGATCAATCCCGTCCTCTTGATGAGGAGGTGGAATTTCAATCTCTGGAAATTTGGCTGGCATCTTGATTACTGATTAATTCCTCTACAATCTGTAACACAACAACATGATAAAAGAACCAAATAATATTAAAACATCTGTTCAAAATGAAACTCGAGTAATTCATTAAAATGTATTTTGTATTTTCGCAATAGCATCAGCCACTTGAAACTTTAAACTTGAAACATGAAATATCTGGTACTCTACACTCTATACGTAATATTATTATAGTTAATGAAAATAATCATTCAGCTTGTGTAAATACACATGTAGAATCTAGACTTGCATGTTTGCATGTATTTCTCATATCATGCGGAATATCTACGTTCTACACTCTACAGGTTGTAATGTCCATGGAATAAATCATGTATTCATTCATTTAAATATGCACATTTGTGTTGTTACTTGGTTGAGAATTTAAAAAGGTACAGCATGTAAAACAATATTTTTATTGCTATATATTTTACATGGGAGACGGCAACATCAATTGAAGCACAAGTAGAAATATATAAATAATTTTGATAAAAATATCCAACCAAGAACCTTGTTCTATTCTCTGGCTAGTTTTTTGTTTTGTTTCGTGTTTTGTGGCTTAACAAATAATAATAATAAAGGAATGGAGAGGAAAAGGAAAAGTTCTTTTTCCTTCCACTTTCTTACGTCTGACCTTCAACTTTTAATGTTTAATGTGTATTGTGTATTGTATACTATAAGAGACATTACAATTCTCACATTAAGTAATTCGGGAAAAATGGCCACAGTAAATACAATGCTAAAAACCACGGAGATTTGCCCAGTCATAATAAAGTTGCGTCATGCATCTAGAATCTAGATTTTTTGATGTAATATCTACGATAATACGACATACGACGCTACACGCTACACACGTATTTCATATCATGTATCATGTACTTGTAAATATATACTGCATAATATTCAAATGTTCATGTTTGTGGAGTACATGCAGAAACAAGTTTCATCCGTGAACCTTTTTTTCTGGACTTGAAGCTTCAAGTTACAGCACGGACTTTTCTAGACATTTTAGCTAATATTTAATACGTAATATTCTAATGAAAATGACGAGGAAAATTAATATTTTTTACTGTCAGAGTGACAAAAATAATTTTTGGTATTGTACTTGGCTTATGTCATATTATATCCTGCGTTGGCTGTTGACTTTTGACTGTGTGAAAAAAGGAACAGTAATTAAAACGTGGGCTGCTCACTGTTCACTCTGTTGTTTCTCAATCAATCTAAAATTGGATAAAAAATAATGACGACAGACTTGACGAACGACGTATCTTCTACTTAATAACATGTAATAATAAATCATGTGTATTTTCCAGTTTACACAGCGTTTTAAATTTTGATAATCCTATGGTTTCTTAACATTGGCAAAGCCTCTTCTCCATTCTCAATTCTCAATGACACAAGATTAGAGCTAGAGCAGAACCGCAATCATAAAATGTACCACATGGACAGAGAGGAGAAAGAAGTGACTGAAAAGTCAGAACCCATTCAAACTGAGAGGATGAAATGAATATGATACAATTTAAAGACTACTTATATAATTTTTACAAATTAATGTAAATCAAAGTTAATGGTCAGGGTCAAGGTTTCTCCATCTCTCGCTCTCTTTCGTAATTTGAGATCAAGTATCAAGTAATAAATGAGAGGCTGTTGATATAACATCATCAGATGTGTATGACATAAGAGACATTAAATATTTAATGCTTTGTGTGCATATGCGACTTTAAGCTCTCTTGCAGTTTTTTGAAACATTGAGTACTTATTGTTGGAGTTTTTGAGTTTAGAGTTTAGAGTTGAAGAGATTAAACGTGATGAAGATTGAAGATGATCATACGATACGACAAAAAGGATATGTCTCTCTGTTTTATTTTATATTTTAATATTGTGATGATGTGCAATTTACTTTTGTTTCAGGATAGGTAATGAAATGAGAACGGAGAGTAATTAATAATAAGTAACTAAATGAAAACCCGCTGTTGACTGTTGACTCCTGACTCCTGACTACACTACATAATAATAATCCTTCCTAATTACGACTCTGCTGTTTGTGTGCGTCATTAAAAAGTCGAGTTGAATTGAACTGAGTTTGAGTTTGTTTGGAGTTTGGATGAGTTTGATGGATAAAACTACTACGACTTTTGTTTCTTGTTTCGAAATATTAAATATGCAGATTAAACTTGAAGCATCAAACTGTAGATTGTAGATACAAAACAGCTCTTTGAGATTCGAGATTGCTCTACAAACTACACTCCACACTCCACACACTCCGCTCCTTCAACTATCAATATCATCTTTGTAGTTTGTAGTAAAAATATTAAATGGGGAAAAACGTTCCAGAAATTATCTATTCATTAAATGTCGCTGATAAATAAAAAGTACAAACGTAGTTTCAAAGGGTTGTTGCATAATATAAAACATAAGACATGAAACCTGATGTGTAGTCCACCAACTACAACGTACAGAAGCTGCATGATACGTGAAACGTGAAACGTGTTATACAATGTCGTATTTTATTGTATCGATTTGATGGCGTTCTTCGTTCTCTGCAAACTTGATACAGATGAAAAACTGGTGGATTCTTTATTCTTTCTCTGATACTGTGTACAAATATTTTAGGGAAAGCCACATGAACTTGATCAGAGAGTACGGAAAGGCCATGAGCATCATCCTCATCAACTGTAGATGAGCTGGGATTCTGGGATGCAAAAATCATAATTCCTACACATGATATACGTACTTGTAAGGTGTAGAATGTAGAGTGTAGCGAAGATGAGAAACTGCTGACAAGGTGGATTGTTATAAGTATATGCGATAAACTATACACGTAGTAGATACACGTATTGTCAAGTTGGTTGGAGAGGCTGAGAGACGGTGGAAAACGTGGTGAGTGCATGATACAGTCAAACTATTAATACTAATAATAATAGTGCTAACTAAGAATTAAGAAGAGGGAAGAGAGAAGAGGGAAGAGAAGACATAGGTACACCCCACAAAAAAGTAATGTGAATTCGCAATTCGCAAAAAATCGGAATCCCTTCTACAGTTTCTGCATACTCGTCCTATAACACAGAGTATAGTTTTGTGCATGCAAATTTCCATGTATCAGAGTTATGTGAGAGCATGACGCTTCGTCAGTTTGGTTCGTTGGTTTGTTGCACTAGCTAGAAAAAGATCATACGATACCAACAACCAACTTAGCCCAAGGTAAAAACTGGTTTTTACTCCCATCATCATCATTTTCTAATTCTACCTTCTGCCTTCTGCCTCCTCTCCCAAATTCAAAGCCAACAATACAACAATACATGTGCACTAAAGTCCAGTTGAGTTCCTTTCCCTTGCCCTCAAATCTCAAATCCATTCAAAAATACCTCTAGAGTTAATAGTTAATGCTAGATACTCTCAAAACATTAGTTCCGATGTTACTTATGCAAATCGCATCACAAAAACTCCGTCATGACCTTTTCCGATTCAATCGCAATAATTTTATTCAGTAGAGCAATTGGAAAAAAAACTTCTGCAATGGCTTGAATTTAATGTTGAACTGTCAACAGTTAACATGCTCAGTGTAAACCTAAGTAAAAACAACCCACTGTTTATACTAAAAATCATGGAAAATATTTCCGTCGTATGACGTTTATTATTTACTGTCCGTCACTACTAAAAACGTGCTGAGTTATGAATTAGTGTATCAAGTACGAAGCATGCGTGTGTCATGTGTCATGTGTAAATGGTTTGTACTTAGTCTGAGTGAGTGAGTGAGTGAGTAAGAAACACACCATGTTTTTACAGTATCCTATTGGATGAACTCACATGTGCTGATCTCAACTGTGTACAAAATACAAAAGTATGTACAACGAGCAGATGAATACAGAATACTGAGACAGCTACACGCCATACAAACAGAAATCTCTTCTGTCATCAGTCATCAGTCATTATGCACAAATCCAGTGCAGTACATTTTGTATTTTAACATTTAGTCATCACCCAATTTCACATTTCCAAATACTTGATTAAATGTACTAATAATTAGTAGTAATTCTTATGGCATTTTTTCTCCTTTTTTACTGACAATAATTTTTAATTTTTATTTAATTATTTGGTTGGTTTTTGGTTTTTGGGTTTGATGGCATGTAGCATGGTTTCATAATAGTTAAATATGAGACAAAGATTGAGCGATACGATGGAACTCGGTCTAATTCCGATATTGATTGACTATTGATTAATTCCTCTTCCTTTTTTCTACCTTTTCCATCTTTTCTCTTTCCATATAAACCAATTTCCAATGAAAGTCTAATGATTGTTGATAAGGATAATCTGTCCTTACTTTGTATTGCTTTCCAGAGCAGAGGAAATGCAAAATAAATAATACTCCACTCTCAACTTTCAACAGAGCACATTGTGCAGATTGTGTATCTACTATTTACATCCATACATTATTACTTATTACATTTCCATTGCATCCTCTGCTGCACTAACCATGAATAATTACTGCTGTTTCTTGTATTCTTGAAAGTTGTGTATTGTGTACACATTCGGAATTTTGCATGTTGAGTGCTCAATGCTCAAGGCAGTGGCAGACACGAAGGAACAAAATGACACATAATTGGAATTTGGATTATTATTTATCTATTATCATTATTATTCCAACTAAATATTTCCTAACCTAACTTATAATGTAGAATAGATGGACGTAAAATAAATGGTCTCAGTGTGCACACACACAGTTCAGCATGGTTTTTCATATGTACGAATACAATACATCGTGCAGAGTAGCAATGAGAATATTCCCTATCAAATGAAATGGAAAATTGTCACCTATCAAAATAATTCCGAAATCGGTTTGTTCCGTTTATTCATTACGATTGAACTCGAAACTTTTCCAGCTGCAGATTCCTTTTTGGTTTTTTATGGTTTGTGTTTTGTGTACGACCTACTTTGTTTAACTAGAACTATCAACATACATAATTTGTTTTAGTATGAATTCCCCTTTTCCTGATTCCCTATGATTATTTTATATTACATAACAAAATTAGTTGTGCATAATTCTAGACGAAGAAAAGAGTGGAGTAAAACAGAAAAAATGGGCTGAACTGAGAAATATTTCAAAACTGACATGTCTCATGTCTGGCAGTTCATTTTCCTATGCTGTATGCTGTTTTATCTAATATTTACCTATCATTTCCTTCTCCATTCTCCACCTTCTTCAATTCAACATTTACTCTCCTATTTAATTTCATAGACAAACGCACAGACAAACTTGGAATGAAAATAAATTGTACAAGGACTTTTCCATTCTACTCGTGAATCATGAATCACGAAATATTAATGTCTAAAAATGTATGAAACTAAGTATTTCAAAAACACAGAAAAATAATAAAAATTCAAAAATTTCAAACTTACAATTTTGTGATTTTGACAGGAATGTTCAAGGATCTTTTCGATGTATCCGGAATCCGGAATGTAAATTTGCAGTTTTCACCTTTGACTTTTAGCACTTTGAAATGTTAAATTGAATATTTGGAAGGAGTTTAAAAGTGTAGAAAAATGTTTAAACTTTCTTTGTCTTTGGCGTAGAGTAAGAGGATTTCTTTGTTGTTAGTTCTCAGTGACCGTTTCCGTTGACTGGTCAAGCAAAACTAAAATCACAGGGGAAATTTGCGAGATGCGAGATGCAAAAAGTAAATGGTAAATCTATACACAGTGTAACACACCACTTGCCACTTGCACACGAAAGAACAGTAGAGTTGCGAATGCGAATTTCAGCTACTTTAATAATTGTTCTATATACAAAAACTGAGAGAAAAATGTCATGTGTTCACAAGTTTGATTTTCAATCACAACGAAAACACCAAAATATTCAATGTCAACTTGTTATTGCTTTGACAAAATGGGTAAATTTTTGAAACTGTATCACTTTGAACTTGTTCCAATGTGTAACAATTAACGATTAACAATGCAGAGCACAACAATGGAAATGTACAAGAGGAATGGAAAAACTCTGTTCTTTTGGATGATGTAATATAATAATAATAATAATTGTAATTATAATGATTGAATTGAATTATGACTTTTGTACGTTCACGTTGACGTTTGTAATGAGAATGAAATAGTTAATTTTCCACCGAAATGTCTCTTGTGTCTTGTATGGTTAAGAACTGAAGTCAATCGCCGGTACAACTCTGTCTATTTATACAGTTAAATAATAGTGCTGGGAGAGAGAACGAGAGAGAGAGAGACAGCTAGGAAGCACATGCAACAGTATCTTCTATCAAAGTGGCAGTATGTAAAAGTTACAAAATGATACGGAATAAATAGATAGGAAAAAGCTCAACAAAAAATTCCTTGTTCCCTTGCCTTTTTGCGCTGCCTTCCCCCACTCTCCCTGTATCCAATACACTACGCTCTACACTCTACACTCTACGCTACATAATATAATATGCACTACACTCTCTGTACTCTATACCGCACCGTTTAATTCACCACAGACTCTCAATTTTTGCACATGGCTCATACTTCATACACTGTGCACTCTTGACTGTCCACGTAGATTACCTCATGTTTTCCATGCTCCTCTTCAGCTTCGTCGCAATTCCCAACTCTGCTGAATTTGCAAAAAGCAAATGACCAACACTCTCAACTGGACACTCGAATCTCCAATGGAAATAATAAAATGCACATTTCCCCAATGTCACATTTGCAATAATTCCCCATGTTAAATGCTAAATGCACCCACAGCTGAGATCTGACAACTGACATCTCACCTGATTTATTAATCTAAAAATATGTCATGTAGTTTGAAACTGCCAACATTTTTATTTTCAAATCAATGACTTTTGTTATCTTTTTTATGCATGCGTAATCTAAGAAATTGACATTGGAGATGAATGTGTGGACAATGGATAGACATGTGTGCTGTGGATTCTGGACAATCCTCCGTCTCCTCGTCATCATCTGCTCCTTTGCATCTACTTCGCATGTAAGTATTGTGACATGAAGCTGGTCCTCGTGCATGAAGAAGCAGTCTAGCAGTATTTAGTGTTTAGTGTCTGGATTCTGGATTCTGGATCTTCCAACAAGTCATGAAAGGAAGGAGTGTGTATATGTATATAGTGAATGGTATATAGTTCACAGTTTGTACTGTAGTGGCTTTGCAATAAGAATTCTCAACTTTTTTCTTTGGTGCTTTGGAGAGCCACGCGAAAGTCATGCGAAAAATCGAATGATTCTTTCGACCAATAGGCTATCTCCTATCTCTCTCTTGCCGCACACATGTACTCCCCTGCTTTTAAATCATATTTTCCTTCTCCGTCTCTCTCTCGCTCGTTCGCTCGCTCCTCTCATGTACAGTATGCAGTGGATTTGAGTGTGTGTAATTGAGGTGGAATTACTACTACCACAACTAACAATTTGACTACGGTACGGATTACGGATGGCTATCACGAGCAGAGTGTATCATGTGTCTCATCAAAACTCTTAACATTAAAAACTTTTTATACTCTTGCATTTTTATGCGTACTTTTTTAACTCTGTGGCTCTGGCTGTTCCATTGTGTAGAATGTGTAGAGTGTAGATGTTAGATACTGACTTGATACAGTACGTCAAGCATCAAGCGTCAAGCGTGTAAGCTGCATGTTCTCTGTTCTCGCAAAACATCGTACCACATTTATAAATCCCATTACGTACACAGAAAATCATAATGATAAATAAAACATAAGGAGTACGCAGTGCATTCACTCACTCACTCACTCTTGCTGCACTCTCTATTCTCACAATTCTCAATTCTGTAGCATTTAAACTAATGAGACCGCGCATAATGAATAATGAGTAATTACACTGCAACCCCAAACCAAACCAAAACCAAACAAACAAACAAACATGTACAACGTAACACTAGTTGAGTCTTGAGTCGCGTCAACTCTCCATCCTCCACACAGAAGCCACCTTCTCCTCGTTCGATGTTCCATGTTCCGTCCTCACTTGACTTACTCCTTTTACCTTT
This sequence comes from Sminthurinus signatus, assembly GCA_019776565.1. NCBI lineage: Eukaryota > Metazoa > Arthropoda > Collembola > Symphypleona > Katiannidae > Sminthurinus > Sminthurinus signatus. The sequence continues at coordinate 1,466 of JABASP010002260.1, read as the reverse complement.
TCCCATGTATTACAGACATTTAAATGACAATGTGCAGTTTTTTGTGGTAGAGCATGATGCCTGATGCTCATCACGTGATTCAGTGTGTTTCTTTCAAGAATGTGGGATCAAACATCAAGTATCAAGTGGAATGAGGAAGGGTCATGAGAAGAAGAAAGCACCTTCCCACTTGCACTTGATTCTTCATTCTTGACTCTTTATCTTCCGACTGCATTGCACCTAAATAACACCTTTTTGCGTATTTACTTGATTCACTTACTTCACTCAATATGAATATGAACATGAGCATACATACGACATAACTAAGAGTTGGGAAAGTACTCCACGACCCAAACCTATCACGTCATTTGCCATTTCCAACTTGAACTTGTAAAAGTCGTAGATTGAACTGGATTCGCTCGATGAAAACAACTGTAATGTGTTATGTGTACCATGTAAAAAGTTGAGTATTAAACAGAGTCCTTTGCAGATGTGCGTATGGCGTATGGTGTGTTGTTTTTACTCATTCTAATCGGGATTTGAGCAATGCATTTTACTACGTAGATTATTTGTATACACACTGTCAATAAATGTACAAGTAATGATAATACAGGTCGTCTTGAGTCTTGAGGAATTTAGAGGACGAATCATTCATCGTGTAGCTGATAGTTTTGATTCTTACGCGAAGGGAGAAGAGGAATAAAAACTTGGAAATTAAAAACTACGCACCCCATCCCAAACGTAAACCATGAAGGAGCAACATGTGAAATGACGCTTTGTTTGTTTTGGGTTTTGGCGTTTGGCAAAAGGGGCAACGAGGAAAACAAATGTGACTCACTGTCATCATGACATGACACCAACTATCACGTGCTTGCCACTTGTGAACCTCGTACCACATTCAGCATCAAACATAATCCCGCTTCTTCTTTCTTTCCTTCTTTGACGGCTCCCATCGTCGTCTAACTGCAAACAATTACCATTTTTCTATGCATAAAAAGCTACCTATTATTGACAAAATCGTATGCAATGGAAAGTCATCATTATTCATTGTTCATTAATTATCATTATCGATTCATAATACGATCTTCAAATTCAAAATTGCAGCTACACATGTTAGACCAATATAAAGAGAAAAACGACCACTCCAACAAAATTTATGGACACAAGATTCACAAGAAAAAAGACAACGACGACTCCAAAGTCCATGTCCATATTTATGTCATTTTCAACTCTCTAACCAAATCTCTAAATTTTCCCTACAGCTTTTACACCACATTTCTTCCTCCTTATTTATCCAATTTTTATAACCACAATTCCCTAATTCAACGCCGCTTCTATGGAAATTCAGTGAGCACAAATACTAAAAATCTTGCTCAACTTCGACGCCGCTTAAAATTTCTGTGAAAATTGAGCAAGAAAAATACTAAAAATCTTGCTTAACTTCGACGCCGCTTAAAATTTCTGTAAAATTTGAGCAAGAAAAATAC
>JABASP010002259.1:0-21501 GCA_019776565.1 Sminthurinus signatus | reverse complement strand
TTTCTTTATCCATTCCTTTTCTATATTTTAAAGAGTTATTAAATAAGGATTAAAATTTAATTGTTTTTTTACCGTGAGGAGCCGCAAGGACTGCTGAAAAGGCCACAGCCAGAAATGCAAATATTATTGTGCTTCTCATATTTAGAACTTTTTCTACCCACCTTTTCCCAAAGAAAGTAAAGCAAATCAGAATTTCCGAATTCGATTGAATAGAACTACTGATGAACTAGCATAATGTCCAATTTGAAGCTTTTCATCTTTTATACATCCTTTATTTATCATCATAAATTCGCTTAATTACAGTATATTTCTCATTTCCACAATCTCAAGTACTCACAGTACTTGATATTTTTAATTTGACATGTATGACCACTTAAACTATAAAAAGCCGATTATCAATCCAATTCGGAATCATCATACATAATACATAATATATATCTGGACAATAAAGTACCTCTTGAGAAAGCAAATACATCGCACTTGACTTGTATTGTGGATTACGTATATACGCAAAACAGTTCATGTGCATTTTTTTCGACCATGTTCATTTTAACCATAATATATATTTAGCATTTACCGTGAATTACTTTTGGACTATTGTGGAATAACTTTAAAGACCATGAATTGACTGCGCAATTCAATACTAATGAATATAATTAATTACAACTTTGATTTTTAAAATTGTCGATAATTTCATACTTACGTAATGTATATTATACGTGTGTAGTGTGTACTTGTGTGTGTTAATACACAGTACATATTTACATATAAGCATGTTTGAAAACATTTTAACATTAGATGTAACATAAGATGTATCATGTATCATACATGATGTATGTTATCCTGTTCATCATACAACTTAATGTGTGTACTCCCGTGCCTTTTTACTACATGCAATACCTATTTATAACATGCTAAAAATATGAAGAGTTCCAAGATAAGCGATTGAGACATTCACCTAATGGTTTTACCTTTTTCGCATGTGCCTTTTATCAAACGTTCTGATAAGTGATAACGTTTTTAGTTTTCACTACAATTTTAGAGCCGATATAAAATTAAATACTTAATAGAGTGTGATGAAAGTACAGAGTTCATATCCGCTTGTATAACATGGGAATTCCAAGCGGAGATCTTTTGTTTGTTTATTTGTGTACTGTGTGTGTGAACTATACGATGTACATGCTTATACACATAACTTGAAAAAACACACATTTATTTATGCAGTACGCGTGTGGTTAAAATTTAAGTGCAAAATCTAAACATTCATGTTTCTGTTTGTAATTTGTAAAAATGATGCAGATAATAGATAATCTAATAACTATATAATATTGAAGTAAAAAGTATGAAATTTTGTATGAAAAACTTGGAAATAAAATGATACGGAGAAAGTTTTTTTAATGCCAAAACAGTTTATTTATTAATAATTTAGCACATCAAGTCATCTTTCAATAAAAATTTAAAGGACAAAAGTATTAAGTAATGATTCATCACATTAAAGACAATAAAAAGTAAACCAAGAAGTCCGAACGTACAAAGTACAAAGGTACAAATGTCTTATCCAAAATATGCAGGTGTTCTACATTGACGATTACAACACTTGAGAGTTCCACTGCAGTCCGAATCTCTATAGCACTGCTGATAGCCTGAACCAATTCCATTTCCTCCTTGCCATCCACCTGCATTATTTCCAGGATTGTTTCCTCCTTGCCAGCCACCATTATTATTGTTATTATATCCTGGATATCCAAACTGATTATTTGAATAAGGAGTGAAGGATGAACTTCCAAAATTGGTTTGTCTCTTCACACGTCCAAAGTTATTATTGTAATCATTTCTGTAGCCATTGTTGTTGTTGTACCCAGATCCGACGTAGTAGTTATTATTTGGACGATAACAACTTCCAGGCTTTTCATAGTTATTGTTATTATTATTTCCTGTGTATTGACATGAAAAGAAAACAGTTAGCTTATTATTATTCAAAGAGAGTCAAACTTGGAACACTAAACACTAAACAATAAAAGTCATAGTATATTTTCTTTCACGTGTTTAGTGGATACTGTATATTATTAAATATTAGTTTTCCACATTCCATAATACATACTTTTGTCTATGTTTCAAGAAAATAGGAATGTGTTATATATTATTTTTAGAACATATACAAACATCTCATGCATTTCATTGTTTCATCAATGATTTTTTTCGTTCGACTAAACAGTATTTCAGTCGTATGATATTTAATGGTCATTACTTTTCATTTTATCATTTTATATCTGCATTATGTATCTGCAGATTGTGTTATAATTGTGATAAATACATGTATCATGTATCATGTATCACAGATTAGTTTTGTTACTCGATTGAATTTATAGGGATTCACTCTGTTTCTAAGTACTTGTCTATTGTCAACACCCTCTGAGTTTTGTCCTTTACCTTGATTTCCTACACCTGTTGAAATTATTGGGGGCAATTCTAGAGAATTTTGTCCTGGATCCTTTGAAATATAATGAGTACTACTGATCACACTAGAACTCGGTTTTTTGACTGGATCTACACAAATTAAAGCACATGCATAGCGACAACATTTTCGTTCCCCAAAGCATTCCGAGTCTTCAGAACACTCTTTTAGTCCACAGTGAAGCAAAGTAGGGGCAATCGGAGATGCTGATGGACAATCCAGAGATTCTGTGATGCTGGTCATTTCTCCTCCTAAATGTGTATTTATATAGATTATAGGTACTTGTACAAGAAGCAACAACAAAGCTTAAAAAAAAGAATGTAAGTAGAAGGAAATATATCTAAAATCTAAATAATAGATAACACATTTATGTATGTTGCTCAACATAGGTAAAACTATCTAATTTTATGATTTTTTTTTTGAAGCTGATTAATCATCAATTCTATAATGTGTATATGTAGGTAAATTTTTACTAGTGTAGCAACATGTTTCGATATTCCAGAGTAATCTATACAAGATACAAGTATTAAACATGACAAAATATTGTGTATATTTAATTAATGATTCATTAGCTAGGAGTATACACATACAAGGGGTTGATAAATTTAGCCGAAGGTCAAAACCAAAACTAAAAACTGACAAAAATCATTTCACACATTCATGTTACGTCTAAAGTCTGGAATCAAATACAAAGATAGATAAATTGGCTAGTTAAATTTTGTATTACCAATTACCAATGGTATGACCAAAAAAATATTGTATTGGTTGGTAGTAAATCAATACGTGTACTTTCATATTGCACACATATTGTATATTGTATTGCTTCAAGGTTCTAGTAATACACAGTCTACTCAAGGTTCATATGTAAATAGTATATACAATATCTGTCATCTGTGTAATGGGTAAAGTGTGGACAAATCCTGTAAGTATGTACCTAGTAACAATTAGTCACAGATTTACATGTATAAAAACACTACCTACTATTGACAAAAACAAAGAAAAATATTAAGAAATATCCTGTCATTCTCTTTCCCCTTTTCCCACTTCATTATTCATGATATATACCGAGTACAGAGGTAATCCCTACTTTTAACTCTTTTTATTTTTATGAAATTATGCATAATTACCTAACACTGTTCTAAAAGGATGAGTACAGAGTGCAAGTTTAGTGATTAGAGAAAAACTACAAGCTAATAGATTTTGTATCTACTGTTGTGGCTCATATATAATATAGACATGAGAAATACAATATACGCTAACATACGCTACTTGTATTTTTTTTTACAGCCATAATGTGTTTTCTGAAAGCAAAGAAAAATAGAAAAATTAATGCCGACTAACAAAAAAAGCAGCTTATTTATTTGGAAAAATCTAACTACTTAAATTTCAAAAAGTTAAGAGACTGATGCAAATGAAATTAGATTAGAGAAATGAATTAATACGGATTTTAAAAGCATTATGTTAAAGTGCTGGAAGTTGAAAAGAGAAAATAGAAAAGGATACTTATACATTACACAGAGAAAGGTAAACGAGAATACGCACACACATGAGCTGATAGATTTCCTAAAATTTACCCTTTTTACCCCGAAAAGACGGCAACAGAAGATTATAGTGCACAGCCTGCAAATTGTCGATGTTGTCCCCAAAAATGATCCCATATGCAACGTTTGGATAAAACTGATTTTTATCCCCAGAAATACTACTAACATGATGAAGATTAGTTAAACAGCATTTTGAATATCCAGCAGAGCAACATTTTTCAGTGTCCTCATCCTCCCCGTAGTCACTACTATTAATTATTTGACTATCAATATCACCATCGGTGTCTTCATTTTTTTGACTATGCTTGTCATGTAAATGAGAGTATGGAAAACAAGATGTAGAACAAGTGAGATAAGGAATGTTTTGTGTATCTGTACCTCCCCAATTGATGTTTAGTCCGGGTAGAAGGAACCGTGCCATGGGCTGCTGAGCGTTGACATTCAAATCATCTTCATTTGAATTATCTCTCTTTGTTTTCAAATTAGAAGAGGAGGAGGAGGAAGAATCAACTTGAGTTGGTTTTGTTTTTACATTGACAAAAAAGTCTTGATCCAGACTTTCTGGTGGTGGAAGAATATCGGATGATGGTTGATCTGGGCCTGCTGGTAGTACTTGTGGTTGGAATTCTTGCCTTGTAATTTGTTGTGTAGGTCTAGTATTTTGATTGATGACGTTGTAGTAATCCCGCTCATCTTGTGCAACAATTACGCCCGGTTGGACTTGTGGCCTTTGATTTACATCACTTGTAGTAATTTCTGGACTGGGTCGTAGTTCTTTTGTTTTTTGAAATACTGGTGATGGAGATGAGGAAGGCAGTCCGAGAGTGTTTTGAGGAACAGCAAAAACAGCAAGTAGAAGAATCACTTTTATAAAATGAGAAAATGACTCCATTTTCAAAACAACTGATTACTGACTACACTTTATCCAGTTAATGTAATATATTTTAGCTTAGAACTTTGAACTTAATTCTTATTCTAAAAATTATGTTTTTAGTTTTCTATCTTTCTCTTCAATTTACTGCCACACATGAATCTGCACTTTCTAATGAAGAGTGAAGGTAATTTTAGGTATTATAGAGATATTTATATATATGTGTACTTTACCTCACAAAGTTTGGCACTTCCTTCCTTTGATTACTTTACCTTTCAAATTAACCATTAGCAGAAAAGGAGTGTGTTGTTAAAAAATTGACACATGGATTTTTTTACTCATATCTCACATACATATATAATTTCAGCATTTATTATGTGTACATAGTGTATACGGAGGGGTGCATCACTCATAAACTCATTGTGTTATGTTAAAATATTCAATGTTTTGATGTGTTTGAGATTGGAGACAAAAAAATTTCAGAAATATTATTTACATAATGTTGTGATACCTGTAACTTAATTACGGAGATTCAAACTATTTACATAAGACATACAAGGGTAAAAATCAAAGCGTATTTCCCTTTGGTCACCGATGACTAAATGTGTTTTTGGTATTTCTGAATGATGATGAATCTCATTGAATGTGTACATCTATGTGTAATAATATATATTCCTTCAAGATTCTAAATACAACTCCAGCTTCTCTTAGTTCTGCGTTCTGCGTATTTTGTACTAGTACGTATATATACACTTTACATAGTTATGTCACAACTATAATAACCGGCTACAAAATCAATAATACCATAAAGATATAGATGTGCTTAAGACATGAGACACGATCATGATAATTTATATTTGCAGTTTGATGACGTCAAAGATATATACACACATGCTATAAGTCTCTTGCATTCTTATATACTACACGTATGTCGTATATATTTTACACCTGTACAGGAAGTCATAAAATGAAACTAAAAGTTAAAATATTAACATAGTATGCAAAGAAACAATGTATGTATCTATATTATGCAGATTTTGTATACCTTCTACGTATGACCTGCATATGCACATAGCCAAACAAAGTCTTATAAGTATACCTGAGGTAATGAACATCATATAATATTATAGCATTATTTGCAAAGAATGACACACAAATAAGGGATACAAAAGTACACGGAATGTTTTGTAATTTACATAATATTATGTACAGAGTGATCCATGATGATGGGGTAACGTGGAGATTTTTTTTCATATTTTTGTAAGTGTCCATAAAACTTATCACACTTTTCTTTTCTAACAATACATGGACATTGTCCATTGGACAAGTATATATTATGAAAAGATAATGTCATGTGTATATGAGGTTTTTAATATTTTATGGATTTAGTCATCATCAATCTGAAGAATTGCTACCATCCTGTTAGTATTTCTAAGAATTCCAATACTATATAAATCAAAATGAAACAACAAAAATTTCTTTGGTACTTATTTGTTGTACTTGAAGGTCATATATATTATATACCGGACCACTTTAATTCAATTGTACACATAGTACATAATATTATAATATAATATATACATACTATTATTAACGTATGCATTCGGCAGCTTTTGTTACATTGATTTTTTTTCTTTATCCAAATTTACAAATTCTGATAAAATTATCAAAGATTTTTGCAATCATTATTAATTATTATTATTGTAAACGGTAAAAAACATTAGTGATCTATTACGTATATTATGTATAATATTGTATTTATAATAATTTATAACGTTCATCAATAACATGAACTTGATAATTTTCATTTTGGTTTTGATTTGCATTAATTATTGTAAATAGTAAAAAGTAATGATAATTAATTCACTCATTAAACAATCGGTATATAGTTAATACATAATGGATAATGGAGAATGTGCTGCATAATAATAAAATAATGTATAGATTATATCATACTGAATAAATACAGTTATATAATATAATATAATATATTATATCATGTCGATTATCGATTACAGTAAGTACAAATTATGTAACTGTAATATATAATTTATGTATATATTATATGGGTACTTTTTGCCTTATTAGAAGTATAATCATTATAGTAAGTAATAATTATAATTACGTATGTATTTGGTACTTTTAATACATATAATACAATGTTATATTATTATTATTATCATTTTTAGCATGATCAAAGATCTTGTACACATACATGTGGTACATGTGATTTGAAAAATCTCTTTTCTGCATAAATAAACGCATACTATTTTATTATTATCTATACATCATTTATGTATTTGAAAAAAAAACACAACACTGTTGTGTTCCAAAATAAAAATATTTAAAAAAAAAAAAAAAAATTAGACAAAATATTTAAAAAAAAAAAAAAAACTTAGACAAAAGAAAGTCTTTGAAACTAAAACTTTCTGAAAATTGAACGAACGAAACTTCAATATTTACAGTTTTAAAAATTATAACTCACATACATACTCATTCGTATACAAATACACATACTCTTAACCTATACTCTATATATATATACATGAATTAATAAATTATTATACAACACATAATTAAAATGAAAGAATATATAGGTACTTACTAACATTTTAGTAAAAATGATAGTAAATAGTAAAAATATAATATTACATGTAACATATATTAAGTATCTTAATATATTTATGATGTAGCACAAGTTGTAAAAGTTATATCATAGAATTATCCTTACTTATTACTATTAGAATATTATTATACATACTAAAATTATCGTTAATACTTTTTTAATGTTTTCTTAATTAAAGCCATTCTTTGTTTATGAGCTTCAGTAATAGGATTTCTTTTATACGGACGAAGTTCATCTGTGGTGCCGAACCCAGGTAGCCATACATTACTTTGTCTTTCTGTAATTTTAATTATTTTTTTCAAAACAATATAAATAGATTGTAAATAAAACGGGTAGATATTTTTTGACAACCATATAATATATATACAAGAATAATTTTATGTATATATACAATAATATACCCATTTCATTTGGTGTTATTATTAAACATAATGTGAAATAATAATAATAATTCATGAGCATACCTAAATGCGTTTGTACATCTTTACATTCAACAATATTAGATTTTCTATGAGCAGCGAGTGTACAGGCACCTTCAATTATTTCTTGCATGAAATCATCAGCGTAACTTAAAAGTAATTCTTCTACATCTTCATCAAGTTGTTCATTAGGATCTACTTGTTTTACTAAATCTTGTAATTGCTTCCGAGTTAAAATTTGTTGCTGTAATACAACATATATATTATACATTATACAACACACACATATTTATATATATGTACTCATAATTTATGTAAAAAAAACAAAACCATCCATAAAATTTAAATAATTTGTAATAATTAAGTAAATATTATACAGCTACTTAAAAAAATCAAAAAATATTTTTATACTCGAAGATCAGCATTGCTATTTGATGCTCCAGCATTATTAGATGTTCCAGTTCCAGAACCTTGTTTTCCTCCGGTAGCTGAAGCTGATCCGGGAGAATTAGCTTGGGACATTATCCAGTACAAAAAATAATTGTTGTTCCACTAATATTATAATAATTATTTATATTATATCCACCAAAACAACAATTAAAATTTAACTCTCTAAAAAAAATTCAAATTTCCAATTCGTGCAATATATCACATAGAATCATTGAAAAACCAAGCCAAAAAATCCTATATAAGTATATATATATATATCTTGCCTATATACATATATATAGATACATACATAGTTCATACTTATAGTAGGCAAGCCAAATAATATTTTATTTTTTAGATTTTAAGTGTAATTTTATACTTAAGTATAAGTATTTTACATTAAAAAAAAAGATATTATGGAAAGACGTTCCTATAATTGAAGAGTACTTTTTCTAGTTTTTTTTTAAAAATTGTAGATAAAATGTCTACACATATTATAATTTTATACAAACTGTGTAACTCGTAAACTCCCAAAAAAAGATCTGAGATCAATTTTACAATTTACATATTTGCGTTTTATGATAATTTTTAGTACTATTTATTTTATCATGAATCTCATTTAAGTATTTTTTCTCTTCTTCATTTGTTTAAAACGATTTAGGCTTCTTTTATTTAGATAGGTCTTACATATACATATTATAATATATACAGTGAATGAACGAGTACAAACTACAAACAAAAAACATTAAAATAGTAAGTCCGGTATAATACACATGCAAATTGATACAAAATACAAAATGACGGACATAACATTAAATCCTGTAATGGTATCAAAAATACAAAGGTAATAAAAATATAAAAAGTTTGATTTATTCCTATATAATATTATGTTATACATTATGCACACAAGAAAATTGTAGTTCCTTGTTTGGGCTATACATATAACAATATAACATGTATGATGGTCATGAATGTATTTATTGTTTATAGTAAAATTTATATATTTATTTTATTTATTTACTTTGCAGTTTTTTTAATGACCCTGCCTATCGAGAGGCAATAGAAAGTGCATCTAATTATAATGCAAGATTGTCCGCAGAACGAACAATGCGATTACCTTTTCTTGATTCTCAAACGGGTGTTGCACAAAATCATTCCTCATTATGGATGGAATCACGTATGAGGTTACCTGGACTGAAAGAAGGACAAATTTATACATATCCATCAAAGAGATGGAGAAAGAAAAGAAGACAATATCTCAATAATTTTATGCAACCAAGATATCCTCCGACTGTCAGGTATATATAAATATTTTATAGTACTTACTTATAAATATACTTATGTATTACTTACAATGTTTTTTGTTGATAAAATAATTCACTGTTTCATTATGTTCTTACATAAATACAAATATATATAAATATTATCTTTGTTTTTTTTTAGCAATGTTGTCAAAGAAGTACCACCACCACCAGAACCTGATGCACATACAATTACCACTGTTGAAAATACTGTGTTCAATTCTCCATCTGGTCCGTCTTCAATTCATAATATAAATGAAGATAGTAAAGATAGTGCAGCAAGTGTCAAAGAAGAATCGGTAAAACAGGTATTTTTTATTCTATATCTAATAATTAGTTTTTAAACATTGTGGGGATTTTTTGTTTCAGTTTTCAACTATAATATATTTTTGCTTTTATGGATTTTTGTAATTAAAATCCCACATGTAAATTATTAATATGTAATTTATTTAAAATACTGATTTTTATATATTATACATATAGTCGTGTAAAACATAAAATAACAATATGTTATTGGAATTTTATAGCAATTATCAATGAAGTTTGAAAAAGAAGCATGGTATTACGACGATTTGGATCTTCCGGATGCTGGCGAATTTGATGAGCCAGATGCAGATTCAGATTATGATTATGAAGAAAGTTACAGTAAAAGAAAGAAAAAACGTGGCACTCCAAAAAGTCCTCGAGGAGTACTGGTAAGCTATATATATAATGTTATATATATAATTTTTATTTTAATACTTTAGATGTTTTCATTTATCTTTCATTTATCAAAAATGTTAGTATTCATTCCAATTCGGTTTTTGTTTTTTTTAGACGGCTACAGTTGGAAGAGGTAGCAAAAGAAAGATTACATATGATCCAATAACAGATTCAGAAAAGCCCTTCGCTTGTGATTGTAATTCTACATATAATAAATAAATATTATAATATATACAAAATATCATAATGTATTTTGATTTCGTGTACTTCACATATTTGTTTGTTTTCTTTGTTTTCTTCCTTCTTTTTTTTTGAAAGTTAAGATTGACAGGATATAATATTTTTATAATGAAATTTTGTTATTTGTTTTTGTGTACTTTATAGTATGTGGAGCAAGATATAAAACTAGACCCGGACTTACTTATCATTATACTCATTCACATAAGGAAAAAGAAGATGACGAGGAAGAGGAAGTTCCATCTTCATCCCCATCATCATCACGACATGACGACAGTGCAGGTCACTATAGAAAATCTAATAATCATAATACTAATAATGTGTACTATAATTGCTGAGGTTCTATACATTATACAGTCTGTCAAATTTTTTCTGATACACATATACATACTATATCTATATATATATGTATATATGCGACGTATTGAGTTTTTTATTTCACGTTAGTATTCTTCTGTTTTTTTAAATCAAAATATGTCGTATAAATAATATATATTTCTAGCTCTTTCTATCTCTACATATTCTTTAAAAATATTATTGTCGTCCTTTTTTTTCTCGTATTTTTATTTTAATTCCCGTATAGTATTCAACTCAACAACGACCAAAAAATAAGTTGTTTTCTATCTCTACTCTATTTCATTTTGTAGTATATATAGATTATGTATTAAGTTTTAAGTTCTACAGCATATTTCTTTATCGAATTAAGAATAGTCTTACATCTATTTTTAGTTGATGTAATATTTCATTATTTATTCACATTTTTCAGTTATTATATTGTATAATATTATAATATTCTTGCCAAATACGTATCGTGTGTATGTTTTACTATTATACTAGTACATATAAGGTGTAGTTTAGTACTTCGTTCCGATATTTTAATACCGACAGTTTTCAGTGTCTCATAATATTTAATATTATTGATCCCATAATAATGGTTTAGTCAGATTTTACAGTCATAAAGAAAAAATATTTCCGTTTGTTTAATAGTCATTCATTTTATTGTCTTTGGGTTGGAAATTTCGTATAAGTTAAGTATTAGTCTGTCCTTGACAATTTTATCGTGTAGTTACGCTTAGATAGGTATATATTTAACTTATGCATAATAATAATAAAGGCATACGTAATTCGTAATTTTATATATATAACCGTCGTAATAATGCTGCACAAAAAAAACACCATAAATGAAACGCTAGACGATCAATCACCGTGTAATTTCACTATATATTATATATATATAATTTGATAACTTTTGACGACTGATACCATTATACATGCAAGATGTGAAAAGTATATATATCTAAAAAGGGTAACGAATAATCTGTTTTCTTAAATTTAATAATTATAAGATTAAAAAAGAAAGTAAACAAGTTATAAATAATTTGTAAAACATAATTGTATAATACATATATACAACTATGTATAATAAGAAAAATATACAAAGAAAACTCTACCAGTATGAATCAGGGCAAAAAGATATTCGTTTTTTATTAATGTGATTGATGATTGTTGTACGCATTAAGCATATATATATATATGTAGTTTTGTCAGTGATCAGTGATCTAGATTTGTATTTTGACATCGGAATCCGATGATAGGATTCTAGTTTACAACGGTTTACACGGAAAAAATATATATAATATTAGATACAGTTGTACTAATTCAAGGTTTATTAAATTGCAAGTACCTATATACGTAATTAGTAATTTAAATGAGGTTCTTATTAGTTGCTAGTTGGGTTTTTACAACTAAAATGTCTATTATATTATGATATTATGTAATATCATATTATATGTTACATATTTTTAATAATATAAAGAGTGATAGAAGAATTCAAGGGACTGGCATGATGAATAGAATATAAATCGTATATGTGATTTTTTATCGAGTCTCGTTATCATAGATTAGAACGTATTAAGTTAAAACAGTAAAAACTTTGTGTTATATGTTGTGGGTTAGCATACAATTATTTATAGCATGTTCTTATAAAATGATCATCGTATTAGTATAGAGTACGTATGTATTAGGTATGTATGGTACCTAATTAACATTAGTTTCGTTATATTTCTAAAAACCGTACATTATGCCGTACATACATTTATGTACCTTTTACATATGAACCAAATATAGAAAAAAAAACTAGATTCAATTGTGCCTAATGTAATTGGAGACAAATATATTATAAAAGTGCACATATTGATCTGTTGTATAATATTTTGTAGGTAAATATCAATGTATTACAAGAAAAAAAGGGTGAATTTAAGGGTATACATAAAGAATTTAGGGCATTAATTTGGGCATAGTATAATGTAATGTTAAATATCAAAATTTTCAAGTTCAATTTAACAATAATTGACAACACAAAAAAGCTATCAAAGGGTACCAATTTTTTTAAACCATATAATATAAAATATAAAACAATAGGAAGTATTTCACATTTCATACAATCCGTACATTCTTTAATAAGAGCAGCTTTACAGACTATTCGTTTTTGTTTTTAAAACCTAGATATTATATTCTTTATACCTTTTACTGGATATAGATACATATATATAGACTGAATTAAATCAAAATTTTTGGGTGGTATGTATACATAATTTTAAAATGCCTTTTACAAACAATCATCATTGTTACTACAAAATACCCTCTGTTAATTTAAAAGCTATGATTTTAAAATTGCATTATATTATATGAAGAAGTGTATCATATTGTGTAATAAGAACACGAACAATGTAGAAGTAGAACCCCTTTTTCTCAGTGAACGTATTACGTAGTTAACAAAACTTTTAAAGCTAATATACAGGTAGTTTATAATATTATTATGTATCATAGTATTGTATTATATTATGTAGAGCTTCAAACTTTGATGACTGCATTTTTTTTTGTATAAAACTGATCCCAATAATATAATATATAGTACAGTATAATTATTCGTTGTTATTGTTGTTGTTTATCAAGTTACAACACCAGTTGAACCAGTAAGTTGTATGTTTAAATCCCATATTAATTTGTAAAGAAGTAGAGAGAGAGAGAGGAAAGAAAATAATGCTGTCATTATGATTTTACAAACTAGTTTATATTATAATTTATGATACATAATACTATTATGGAGGTTTTAAAAATTTATTTATATATTACGTGAATTATGCTAGCACTTTAGCACACGCTACCATGTGTGTATCCGTTATATAATCACTTTTTATTGTTATGCCTTTTTGAATTGGAAATAAGAATACTATATAATGTATTACAAAAGAAAATAGTATAATATAAAACTTATATCATACAAAAATGTACAGTATAAAATGTTTTATGAACCAAAAGGAACTTGAAAACAAAAACTAATCACATCTGTGACTTATCAAAAGACTGTCGGTTGTCAGTTCATTATTCAGCGTTCAGCGTATAAATTATTGCTAGTTAATTTTCCTTTTGTCGCACAGTTAATTTAGATTAGCATATATAGAGTAATATTTATAAACGAGTCAATCATATGTGTGTAAAATATTATTTCAAAAACAAATAGTAGGAAAAGGAGAATAATAATAATTATTAGAAATGAATTATTTAGGCTACTTCTGTTGTTATAAGGTACCTGTGTTTTATGTACCTACATGTTAATTAATCATAATTATTAGTAATAACATTTTATGTTTACCAGTAACGTATGTTAAATAATAATACAGTACATAATAATTTATCAATAGAATAATATAATATATATATATATATATATTTTAAAAAAACCATAATATAAAATAGAATCAACAAAATAAATTGTTGTACAAATTTTTGGGGGGAAACAGATACGAACGTGAACATGTAACATGTATATTTTCTAAGGCTTATTGATATCATAAGATGCATAAATCTTTTATCAATGTTTATAATCTCGACGAATTTTTTTACAAAAACCAAACAAAACGATTACGTGCATCATTTGTTGCTTGAATTCAAGTGCAACATTATGTGATACCATATAGACTTTTTAAGCATACACTTGTTTGTAACAAAGAAACCGTAGTTAGACGTTTTTTGTGTTGTTTTATTTTTTGTTTTTGGTAAAAAAAATTTTAAAAAAAATAATATATTACACATTATACACTCTGTTCTTGTCGTTGGTCGATGGCTTGTTGGCTTTGTCTATAAAACCACTTGATGTAGAATCAAGTTCCACAGGCAATTTGGACACCTTCGGACTCAAGAAAAAAAATGCTTTGATTGATTCATCCCACATTCACGCATTTCCGTTGTTCTCTTTCTATCTCTCTGTTGTTGTTGTGATCCGATCTGAAAATCTGAATCTCTCTCCTTTGAAATTTACGAGAAAATTGAGGGAAGGTTAGTCCAAAATGTTTGTGGAATTGTATGTGGAATATATATCCTCTCCTTTTCATTTCTGCCTTTATTATTATAATTATTTTATTGTTATTATTATCATTGTTAGATATTTATACAGTTTTAGCTTGTTTTATACTTGTTCCCCACATAATATTTATTTATAATTTTTTCCTATCCTTTCTTTTTTTCTTGTAATGTTAATCACATACCTCATTTTTTGATGATACAAAAACATTCACATGAAGTATTTTTAAAAATAACTTTTGTTTCTTTATTTTTATTTTTTTTTGATTTCATGTTCATCGTGAACGTCATCATCAACAGCTCGAAGACATAGTAGAGGAGGAGCTCCAGCTTCTTCCTTACCAC
This sequence comes from Sminthurinus signatus, assembly GCA_019776565.1. Lineage (NCBI taxonomy): Eukaryota > Metazoa > Arthropoda > Collembola > Symphypleona > Katiannidae > Sminthurinus > Sminthurinus signatus. The sequence continues at coordinate 6,213 of JABASP010002259.1, read as the reverse complement.
CACCAGTTCTACATCCACAAGGGGGTCTACAACCACCAACTTTACAGCCACAAGCTTTACCTCATCATCTACCAGGTGAAGGTCGGGCTCCATCTCCAGGAGGCTCAATTCCTCCTCATCATCCTCCACCTCATTTAATACCACAACAACCTCCACATCATAACCAAGGAAATTTATCTCCTCAACAACCTGGAACATCTGTTGGTCGTATTGTTGTGCCGCCGACAGCTGAGGATATTCAAGCACTAGATAGTAAAAAGGCTGCAAATGCCGAGAGTGTGAGTTTAAAACCTAGAGTACAGCCCTCAACATATTGTGACTTTTGTCTTGGGGATGCTGCAGAAAATAAAAAATCTGGAGAACCAGAAGAACTTGTTTCCTGCTCTGATTGTGGCCGTTCAGGTACTTCAAAATACACAAGTTGTATATGTATATATATTATTAATTATTATTATGTATTATTATTTTTTATTCAAACAAAAAAGGTCTTGAGTCTTGATGAATAAATTAATCAAAATATTTTGGTTTTTATTTTATTTAAAGGTCATCCAACATGTCTTCAATTTACTGCTAATATGATTATATCAGTTAAGAAGTACCGTTGGCAGTGTATTGAATGTAAATGTTGTTCAATTTGTGGAACATCAGATAATGATGATCAACTATTGTTCTGCGACGATTGTGATCGTGGCTACCATATGTACTGTTTGAAGCCTGCTCTTGATGCTCCACCGGAAGGATCATGGAGTTGTACTCTTTGCTTGGAAGTTTTTCATAAATAACTCTAAAGGATGGTTTGTATAGGCAAAAGAAAATGAGCATATTTTAAAGTTTAGAAAAGTAATAGTGTACTTAAAGGGTGCACTTTTAAAAAAAAATTACTATACATTGTAATGGTTAAATGTTAGAAGTTGTGCCATGATGGTCTACTTTAAATTATAATTTTCAATGGCTAAATAACTATGTTTGTGAAAACAGTCAAAAGCAATCCTACTTTTATAACTCTGTTTTTGGATTATAGCATTGTTAAAATTTTCAAAAGATTATTTTTAAAACTTGTTATTTTTTTGCTTTGTTGTTTTTTTTTTAGATTTGAAATACAATTTCAGTATAATTTATAGTATAATATAATAGAGGGTATAGTTGACATAATGTAGTACATTTTTAAACATTTTAAACAACTTCTAGCTTCTTGTGTGAAGTATAAATTTTGTGTACATTATAGTAGGGTAGTATAATATATCATACACACTGTAAAAAAAGACTAGAAATTATATTATTACATTATTATTATTATTGATGTGTATATTATTCAATCAAATACATTGAAAAACATTTAATAACGGGATGTGTAATAATAATTATTTATTATAATTACTACTTTTCTGGTTAGATACTTGGGACGTACGTAATAATAATAATGGGTAGGAATATGGGGTGAAATAGTTAACCGTATAAACTAAGTGTAAAAATATTTCAGATCAATGAACTATAAATAAGACATAATTTGTTAATATTATGCAGTGGGAATGGGATAAAATAGTAATACATTCTGCTCAGTACTTATTAGTACAATAGTTTTTTATTATTATGAATGTGTACTCTGGTTCATTTTAACTTTGAGCAATACATATACATAAATTGAGCAAGTATAATATATGAATATCATTATGATATTTACCGCTTTTGACATTAGATCACACAGGTCCATAGTTTTAATGAATAATTAATAATAATTGTGTTTTGATTTCTTTTTCATTCTTTTCTTTTTTTGGTTTCCATCTGCATTTTGAAGAATGTTGATTACATATTTTTTATACTACACAGATCCTCTTCACAACAATACTCTCCATACAATTTTCACAACAGAACAGTTACACAATGATTGAAGACATTTTACTCAAAATTGTACTTTAGGTTTATAGAGAGATTCAAGAGAGACAGCATTTTATTTTGTTGTTTAACTTTTGAAAAACTCTACAACTAGCATAACATTAATAGTTAATAGTGATAATTGTACTATGCGCAGTTTTCCTGGGTTGTTATGAAAAAGCTCGTTCTTGTATACTATAGTCTTAATTTATTCTTATATGTATTTAAATGCATCTATGTATGCACATAAATAAAATTTTGATTCATACTTCATACTTAATTTATGTAAGACATGACAAACAATGACATGGTCAAAAAAAAATGTATACTAGACACTAAATGTGAAGATTTAATGCTAATATGATTATAAATTATAATCTATTACACTATAGACACTAGACTAGTAATAATAAAACTTGTTTTTTTCATTTACTATAAACATTTACTCTAATTTATAATTTATAATAATTCTGTTTAAATATTACATTGTCTTTCACTTTTCACTTCTGTTTTTCCCCCTTTTGTTCTGCTTTCAAATGATGAGTGATCCTCATCGATATATATCTATAACCACTTGAGGTATTATTCCTATCGACCCAAAACTTAATTTAGTGTACATAATTTTGTCCATAGGTACTTTTGAAATTTAAATGTAATTAACTGTATAAAGTTTTAGTCTTGACTAAATAAATAATAGACGGGAACCCATCAAATTGTAAAAAATTTTGTAACTTATTTTCACCGTGAATTTTACATAAAAGTTTACAATTCTTACATTTTCCAAAGTATCTTACCAAGGCCTATCACCGGGTGCAACATTTGTAAATTTTCTTGTAGTTTTAAATTCTTACAACATTTTTTACAAAATTTAAAGTTACAACAAAATTTACAATAGTTGCACCCGGTGATAGGCCTTGGTAAGATACTTTGGAAAATGTGAGAATTGTAAACTTTTATGTAAAATTTAGGGTGAAAATATGTTACAAAAATTCTTACAATTTTGATGGGTTCCCCTCCAATATGAAATTATTGTAACTAAAAAATATTAAATTATATTACATATTCTCATTTTACAAGTAAATAAATAAACTGTGTCAATGTAAGTAAGTTTGAAGTTCACATTGTTTTTTTTGTCTCCATACATCATACATAGATAGTAACGATTTAATGAGTTTTATAAATCTATCAATTTCCTCATCACATATCATGTATATCATGTACCTGATTTGATAAATCATAAAGCATCATTAGTGAGGGGAACGTTATTAATTGTGTGATTCTCATGATGTAGCGTACACACATGTATGCGTTTATTGTACAACTACTTGTGATTACTAAAATCTACTTCCTAGTTCATGTTCCTTCCTTTTCCATTATCATCATGTGCTTATCGTGTAGTTGAAGAAGAGCCAATCACTACTATGATACTACAGATGCACACATCGTGAAAATCTGCATAGATACTAGTACATGCACACGCAATGACTTTGTATTTGAATTTGTTTCATGTGTAGCGTCAAGTAATTTGTACTGAACAAATATCATTGATCATTGTACAAGCTGTGTTTATCTATTTATTGAATATTGAATGGTTTCTTGGCCTTTCCATTTCCTTTAAAAATGATGATGATGATGCGCTTGGTAGCTAAATAAAAAAAAGAGTAGATTGACATTTCAGACAAGGTCATATTTCGAAAATAGAATGAGAATACATCATAATGTCCTACGTGTAGACTGCAGACGACTGTAGGATGCATACCTGTGTGTATTTATTCATCTGTGAATTGTGCATATTGCATGTATGCACTGAGCACCGAACACTCACCATTCTACACATTTTGTCTGTGTTGTAAATGCAGTGTGCAAAATTTCACTGAAATACATTCTGTACCTAGTTTTTAGCTTTGAATTAACTCTTGACTGATGACTTGATTTAATCATTGCTTTTCTTTCTTTCCTGGCAATTTCGACGAAAATCGGAATGATGAAAGGAAGAGAAAGGAAGAAATAAGGTTCTCTGAAAATTTTAACTCTATTATACGGAATATTGTAACATGTATAGAAGGAATTTGCAAGCATATTATAGTTATATTATGCTTATATTTTTGCAGAAAAGACAAAGTTCCCATGTATGATCTTGTTTAGTCTACTTTGTTCTTCATTCATGTCGTGACTATTGATTATCTTTACAAGTTATTTATTTTACTCCATACATATAACATATATCATAGTAGTACATAATATGTGTAACATCTTGGCGTTTCTTCTTCCTCGATTCCTTCTTCACGTTTTTATGACTTTATACCGGAAGAAATCTCAACTCTCCACGAATAGATAATAGAAAGGTGAGTCTCCTGCCATGCTATATATACATTTTGCTTTATTAAATACACACTCTGTGACTACCGTCTGTACTCTGTACATATTGCATTGTACATGTGCGGAAAAAATTGAAGTGATTGTACGATAATTTTGGATGAGTGCGCAGTGAGGAAAGAATAAATTAGAACGGCAAAGTGAATCTTTATTTGTTCCTTTTCTCTAGTTGTTTGTTCTATCAATATATTATGGAACAGAACCAGAAATTATTTATTCAAAATTCAAACGGTAAACAGTAAATAAGGATATTGGATATTGGATCCTGTACAAAGTATTTTAATCTCAACTTTTCTTATTTCCAAAATCCAAATACATAATGGTACTTACTAATACTTACATGGTATGATTGGTAATGAAATAAAAAGAAACCGTAAAATCTTTTCGAATGTGTGTTACTCAAATGTATACCTTACCTAGTGTTGTAACTTGTAACATGATTGTCGCCAGAATTATGAAATAGATGTTGTAGTTTTTGTCATGTGTAAACCCCAGCAAAAACAAATAATGAATAAACGAATAAACAAATCAACATTTAACATAGGATAAATAATAAATAGTAATGATTACATTGATAACGATAAAGACAAATACGCAATGAGAATGAGTACTTGTATATTGTGCATTTTCTCCTGTTATACGTTTTTTACTTACTTTTTAGACTCGTAAGCAGTCAACAGTAAATAGCAAATGCATACGAGGTTGTAAACTGTAACACTCCTAATAATACTATTCTAATACAGGCATAAAGAGGAAACGAAGCAAGTTTTCAATTTTTCATCCCCACATTTTCGTCAATCATATTTAATATTTACCCATGTTTTGTAACATTGTAAACTGTATACATTCACGGAAAAATGAGCTGAGACGATCCTTAGAATAATTTAATACCTTTTCTACCTTTTAATATTCCATCTATTACCTACATTACACATGAACTAGTTTGATACACTACATTTTACAAAAATGAATATCTGTCAATCTATCCTAAATCTGAAAGTATTTTATGCTGTGATGCTTTATGTATGCATGTACAATGTACAATGTACAGTGTACAGCATATAAAGCAGCTGAAAGAAAAGGAAGTCTCATTGTTTTTTTCTCGTCTATTGTTTCTATATATTTTGTTCTTATCAGAGTCAAGGTCAATCTACATATAATCGTTATGATAATCAGCAATCAGCATGATTCATATATGTGTAGCTAGTGCACACATTGTAAAAGTTATAGAGTCAAATTCATGGAGTTTTAACCTTCTTCTTCTCGTATTCATGCATAAACAGATTTCTGACTTCTGACATTATCTCATTCTGGATTCTGGATTTTGCTCTATGGTTTTTTCTTGTTGGTATTAAAATCCTCGAGATGAACTACATTTTATTTGTTCTTGCTAAGATAGTTATGATTATTTACCTACATAAACTATGAGTTACATTAAGAATAATAATGCAGGAATGACACTTTATTGATTTTGTGTCGTATGTTGTATTGCTATTGTTATTCAAATTATTATTAGCTTGAGCTCTTTGTTTGCATCAAATATTCTTTTTGACAAGGAATAAATAGTTCTATACATGAATTGGAGACCCTGGATTTTTCATCACTGAAACCATTGGGCGATTCCATAATATTTTCATCTTTTTGTCCGGGAATATTACTGCAATGTCCACGTAATTCCTGGAAGACTTCTGTACTGTGGAAACGGTTGACCTCCAGGTCCAAATGGAATATGCCCATGTTGTTGTGGATTCGGCACCATGTGGATGTTTCCTATATTTTGAAGAATATTCATTCCTTACTAAGAATTTCATCCAAATCCAAGCCTATTACTTGAAAATCCCATACCCCATGCTCTGGAGTCTGGAGTTGATACGAACTATTTCCATTCCCATGTACATAGAATTTTATTTTATTTTCGTTCATTGTGCATTTCATTGCAACTTGCAAGATAAGATTGTGGTGCAG
>JABASP010002258.1:0-21501 GCA_019776565.1 Sminthurinus signatus | reverse complement strand
GTTCACATTGAGTCTCCTCCGTAAGCTAAAAACTTACGTATACGCTTCTTTTTCTTACGTACGGATGCATTTGGACAATGTTGAAATGATTCAACTTTTCGTCCGTAAAAACGGAGGAAAATTTTTACGTGTCAAACCTCACGTAAAAGCAAGAAAAATATTTACGTACGTAAATTTTTGAATCCAATGTGGATAAGCCATAAGAATGTAAAAAAAATCGGAAACTTCCAGCTGCAGACCTAAAGCACCAGAAAAACTCAAAAATAGTGAAGCCAAGACAAGGTAAAAGAAAAAGTCAAAAACAAAGTGAAAGTAAAAGAGAAAGCGAAAGTGGAAGTAAAAGTAAAAGTGGAAGGCCATGAGAAAATCCGAAATCCGAAGCGACGGACAAAATTTATGTCATAGGGTTCTGTCCGCCTCCTCCTTATTTTTTTATAAAGGGCTATGAATAACATTAACATGGAAATATTCATGTGCGTGCTCCCTTCATGAATATACCACACATAAATACACATGATATAAGATATAAGAAGAGGATATGACGTCTACAAAGTTAAACCTAAACTCTAAAGTGAAATTCGCCAAAAAAAAGTGCCCTGGCATTTTATGTATGGCATGTAGAGACTTGATATTTAGCGTACACTTCGCTTTTAGTGTAGATTTGGATATTCCGGCGTCGCACATTGAAATTCTACCAATGGCGGGAAAATGGCGAACAAAACCCGCAAAAAGTTTCCTAAGAAATGTTTTATTTTTGTACTACCATAAAAAATGGAGACTGGCGTGACACCATATTACGTAATTCATCTACATTTAGACTTTTAATGTTTAATACTTGATACTTGAACTGGATATGTCACTTTCAAACGTGGCCGTTGAGTCGTAAAAAAACTCGTGTGGTTTTAGTCCAGTGTTTGAAATCAATAAAATAAGGAAAAGAAGGTTCGTGCAAAACATATAAAAAATTCAACTTCAGTCAAATGATTAAAAATATTTCCTGGATTAAAGTTATTTAAAAGCTCACACAGCACAGTTCAAGTAATCGATACACGGAAGAAACAACACGTAAGCACAAAGTTAAAGTCAAAAGTAAAAAGTCAGAACCTCGACAAAACTACAAATAGATAAACAATTAGCTTTTGTTTCAGTTATGTTCCTACAAGCAAAGAAAAGACAGTGTCTGCCGAATAAAGTTAATAATAATAATAAAATGGGGACATTTTGTTGTTGTTCTTCTCTGAGATGGATAAAACTGATATCAACAACTGTAACTGTAATTCTAATGGTGAACGTGACATTTATTCGGGCGGAAAACCGTGAAACCGAACTCGGAATTTCCTTGGCGTCACAAATAAAACCCAAAACCTTGAGAAAAATTGATTTGACCTAGATTCTGGATGATGTGAAGAAAACTGGCTGCTGGATTCATCTCGTTGAAAACCTGACGGCTGAATGGAGTTTCAACAACAACCAAGAAATTCAACTGGCAGGCATTTACTTATTTTGGCTCGACAAAACAGAACCTGCGCCGCACAACTCCCACAACTCATCTTGAATAAATTAAGACATCCAAAAGCCGTTTTCATGACGACGGCCCAAGACTTTCAATTTTACTGGAATCACTTCAAAAGGCAGATGAGAAATCGGTCGGAACTCAACATGAAATTCGTCCACAATGCACATGAATCGGAAAAAGACAAATTGGTTGAAGAAACACTCGGATTCAACATTATTTTGGGTTTGCTAGGAGCTTCACAGGATGTGATTTTGAGCCCTCTAAAAATCCTTGTGAGTTCTGGGATTTTTCGCTGGTGGGAAAAATTGAAACAACTAAAATTTCACAAGGATCGACAAATTTGGAAAAGGTCAACAAAATCCATCAACGGATCTCTCCCAGAATTCATTGACGAGTCCCTCCCAGAATTCAAACCACTTTCCTTTCGAGATTCCGACATTCATCTCGTCTTTATAGTTTGGCTCCTTTTCCTCATTCTCCCCTCAACAGTTTTTGCCCTTGAAATCATTTGTAATTTCAATTTCAAGTCCACAGTTCAAAACAGTTTGAGTAGAACTCTCATTTTATTCCAGGAGAAATTCCATGTAACTTGGTTACGTAAATCAATAGCTGTTCAAAAATTGGTGATTCCCTTTTTGTTTCGGACAAATAATGACCAAGTTGAAGAATTCACAGCTAAATTGTCACCAAAACTAATATTCGTAAGAACAAAAGATGTACCAGAACAAGTTGAAATACAGATTTAAATCAGTCCGTAAAATTATACCTTTTTTCCTTAGTCGAAAACACAAACAGAATTGATCATTAATAGGAAATACAATTATGGTAGAAATATTTCAATGTGCCGCGCCGAAATATCCAAATCCACACTCAAATATGAGGATATGAGTTAAAAGTTTCCATGTCGTCGTAGTTACGCACTGTGAGTTACGCAATGGACTTTTTATTTTGTATGCTGCGCGCTGTGCCATTTTCACGTTGGACTTTGGACTTGGATGAAAAACGGGACAAGGTATTACATGACTATTATGTGTGAAAATAAACTGTGATCACCGTCACCGTCTTCTTCTACTTCTTTATCATGAGCTTCATCATCATCATCATCATCATCTTTTAGGCTCTACAGCTCCTTTCCTTTTTTCTCACTTTCTTGAACTCTCTTTCTCTCTCTCCCATCATTTTCCCATACCACTCCTGCATAATTGTGCTGTAAATTTTAATTTGTCTTTTATTTCACCCTCATCTTCCTCCTCCTCTTATTCTTGTCCTCAAATGGAATTGCGAATGGGTGAGTAATTTCAAATTTCAAATTTTAACTCATTTTGGTGACCGCCTTTTCCATGAGCATTTTTATGATAAATTTTTATATGCTTAAAAAATATAAGCTACGATTTACAAGTTACAAGTATTTGTTACAAAGATCTCGGTAAATATTATATATTGTATACATGTGAAATAAATTGTATGTTTTTTATGAAAGGAAGGAAATTTTACGTGTTCACGTGTGAATAAAATTTGGCATGAAAACCTCAAAACTTCAACCTTGATGATGATAACGAAGACTTTGAGAGTGAAAACGAGAGGAGTTGGAAATAAAATAGAAAATGGAAATGGAGGTATTTGCATTTAAGTGTAGTGTGCTCCTTTTAACATTTAGCCTAGTGTAATATAAAGTATAAAATAGATGGATGGATAGCTGTATTCGAGTTTCAAGTCGCTGAGGAGAAGATCTCGTTAATGTGAAGAATTGTTAGAAATTTAATCAGGAAACGAGGAAGCGAGTGATACAGCCTGGAAATCTAGAAATCTAGAAGACGAAGAAGAAGAAGTGGATGAGGACCGGAGGAAAATTATGCGAGAGCCAGACCAAGATTTGCTTCAACTCCAACTCCAACTAAACTGTTTGGCCATCTAAATCTAAATCTACGTCTACATCTACATTTACATTCTAAATTTACATTTACATTTTCATTTACATCACACATTCATAAGAGATTTTAGAATCATACGTAAAATGCAAAATGTATTTAGAAAATGTACAATGTACAGCGTGCAGAATAGTCTAAATTTTCACTGCTCAGGATCTAGTGCATACGCAATTAACTTTGCTCATTTCCATGTATTTACATTGCAATTTTTTCCCAGGTTTTTCTTCCTTTCCAGTTTCCATTTTTTGCTCACTTTCGTTATTACTCATTTTAATTTTTTTTCTCTATTTTAAAAAGTCCTCTCATGACAAATTATTTTATGTTCGATATAATTTTTACTATCTATACAGAGAACACAGAGAGAAAACAACAGATTGAAACAGAGATATGAGAGGTCCCTGAAGATTTTTCATGTGTATTTTTATAAGGAAAGAAAATATTGATGGATTAAACTAAAATATGTATAAATATGCATATGCGTTTTTCAGTTGATTCTTTCTTGTATTTATTTTGTTGTTGATTTTTTTACAGACAGGACAATAGTTTACAATATTACACCATAATAACATATACAAACTTTAAAACGACGGTAGACACTTCTGTGCCGTTCGATTTGTTTGGAATTGAAACCTAAGAAGTACCAGGGCTACAAAAAGCTGCGCAATTTGTCATACATTTCTTACACTCCTCCGATGGCACAGCACTAGGACAAAATGGGGCACAGGCTGCCAAGCAATCGGAACAGTCAGTTCTTGCAGCTGCAGAATCTGAGAGAACGTAAAAGGTTGTCATTTTAGTACTCTGTAGTTTGTCATACAATATATGGAAAATGAAATATGGAAATATACTTAAATACTAAAGTTTATTAAAATTAATACCTGGGTTCTTCACAGATTTTGAGTTGGAGGATCTTGCCCATTTTTCCATGTCTAGTCCGGCTCTGGGCAGGTGACGATTTTGCCCTATGTATGCGTATTAAAAATTATAAAGTTAATCATAGGAAGAACCCCAATTTGAAAGAGTTTAAAGTAATTCAAAGTAACCTGTAAAGTTTTACATGTTCTAAAATGGGATTTACCTAAATGTTGAGGAGCTCCTTTAACCTTTTCCACAAATCCAGGTTCCGCGGACACGAAAACAGAGGCCAAGAGGACGACCAAAGAAAGCACGAGACAGATTTGGACTCTCATGATAGATTTATGTCGACTGGAATGAAATATCAAAGTTGGTGTTGGTGGAAGTAATATTGAAAATTTTATACTCGGAATATACTCTACAGAAAGTAGTTTAAGCTAAAGTGGGCTAATGAGTCAAATGACTTACTGATGACTGATGACGGTAATGAGAATTTTGTACCTTTTTATACTAAAATTTGCTCCATTTCCCATGTATAATTTATAATGATACTGCTTTGATTTGCAGCCATAGCATTTTATTTATCTCATACGATCTGACTTATAGTTAAAAAATACTACTACTGCATTTTTCTAATTGTGACGATTTGGAAAAATTACTATCTATTTTAAGCAATAAGCAAACTAATACGCGACATTAATTCATGTCTGATGTCTGAGTACATTACAAAGAGTCAACTTTGGCTTATTTTGCAACATTTTCAAATTCCAAGTCTCTTTCCGTGTTGGTGTGATATTTATTTTGTCTCGTTTACCACATGTTTTAATTTAAGTTTAAAGTAAAAAATAAAATGTTCATGTGCAAGAGTTGTTAGTACAAGAGGAAATTACTTTATTATTTCAACTGTCCACTAGTTTTGTACATAAATGTTTCTGATAGTGCCTATCGCTTCATGACCATGATTGTGTTGTTGTTTTATGTAGAGCTGCAGATAGCAGACAGCAAACGATGCTTATGCGTTAAATGTAACATTAGAGTTTTTAATACATGATATTTTATCACAATAATTATCAGCTTAGAGATAAAAGAATGGAGTCATGTCAGAGGCAATGCAGTTTTGCAACTCAAGAGAAACAAACATTAGAAAACATAGTTAAAAGCCGTAAAAATACAAAAATGATTACTCATGGACGTGTACCACAATCACCAATTGTATTTGTCATTAAATTGGAAATGGCATGAAGAATGAAGAATGAAGAAGTGTCGATGATCTTTTCTTTATTTTTTGATAAAATGAAGAATTTAGATTCGTTTCGTCGTTTGATTTCGTACTGTGCTTATTATTTAAATTATTTGATGAACGTAAAATGTACAAGAATATTTTTTTTCTTCCTCTTAAATCGAAAATACACAGACAAAGTCAAAGTCAAGTTTAAGTACAAAAGTCGTCTTCTCCGGGGTTTCTGCGCTCTTTCTGGTGCATTTATTCATAATCTTGTCAAATTTGCTTTCCCTATTCCCTACACTGAATTTTAATGGAGAATCTGCATGCATGTGGAAACGTGAACTGTGTTCTGGATTCCGGATTCTCGAGTTCATCTTTTTCATCTCTTTTTACCACAGCTCAAGCTCAAGCTCAGTCAGGTTAGACTTGAGCCTTGAGACTAGACACTACAGACTTGAGACTTGAGATTCTAGACTCTAGAATGTAGGAGCACGGAGTTCAGTGCTGTAGTTTGTATTCTGTATTCTGTTCTATTCATGTATGAAATTTTTTTTGCACATGAATTACCATGGTAATCCTTGACGGATTAGTGAAATAGGAGCAAAGTACACAGCGCCTACACATGAATATGAATATAAATATAAATACAAATATGACTGAGGAATACAGAATACAGAATACAGAAGATGAAATATCTCAACTCCCACCAGAGCAAAATGGGAAAGAGAAAAGAGAACCACACACATTCACCCGCTACCACGAGAAGATCAGCTCAGGAACAGCAGCACCATCAAAATATGAAGACGAAGAAGAATAGAATTTAATATAAACAGGAACACGAGCGCTGCTACGACTACGTCTACGACTTTGCGAACAAGGAAGAAGGAAGAAGCACGACCCAAAGAAGAGGAGGACGGATACGGATGTGCTCTTTTCCCGGCGCTAACACTTTCACACACACACACACACACACACAAACATGCATGTTTAATATATAAATAGTAACACGCTCCCATTTTATTAGATGCGAGATGAACGAGTTGTGATCCACAATTCACAACTCACAATAATACGCAGACTTTGTGAAACCGAGAACCGAGAGCCGAGAACCAAGGCCTAAGAAATGGAGAAAGTGAAAAGCGAGAAGCGAGCGTGGATTAATACTGGGTACTGGGTAAAGATGCGACTTTCACTCTAGACTCTAGACTCAAAACTCGAGAAAAAGAAGACGACGAATAATAATAATAAGAAGAAGAAGAAGACTGCATATGAATTCACACATGACTTTTTGCAAGTTATTATGTACATTATACTTTATGCAGCTTTAAACCACGACACGGGCTTTTAGATAATACTCTGGCTTTCCACTGACTCTTTACTCTTTATACTGAACAATGACGATGAGCATTGAGCTATGTAAATACATGCGGAAATTCCCTATTTTCCCCATTTTCCCTATTTTCCCTCATTCACTCCTTCACTCCTTTTTGAAGCACAAAGCAGAAAAGTGGAACAGGAATTCTGCATGAAATATTATACCTATTTTAAATGTACATAGCTTTTATAAGTACATATACAGTGTACATTGTACATTATACATTATACTTTATGCATGTTTCCTACAAATTTATGTGTATGCGTAGAGGGTTGTAAGGTTTTAAATTCTACATGTATTCTAGACAAAGAAAATGAGGCAAAATATCTGTATTATAAAAATGTGTAGTACAATGTACAGTGTACAGTCTAAAATTTACACGTATGATGAAAGGAAAGAGGAGGGAAAAACCGCGTAATCATAATGTAGTGTAATGTGATAGTAATGGTTGTAGTCATCGAGAATAGAAAGTCTAGAGTCGAGAGTCTAGAGTCGAAAGTCGGGGCGGTGTTTCCTATTTGAATAATGTACATTGTAGGTTGTGGATAGGTAGCTGTACACTGTAGTTCTCCTTAATTCTTATAAATAAGCAAGTGGATTTTATTTCACATGATCTTTTTCTCCTCTTCTTTTCTCTTTATCATGTAGGATATTTTACGCTTTCATCTCTTCTCTCTTCTTTTTCTCTCTCTTCATTTCCTCGTTCTTTACTCTTTACTTTTGGTTTGTTTTTTGGCGTTGGTTCTTTTCTTCTGTCTTTCTTTCAGCATTTCTACTTCCATAAACTAGGTTCTTCGTCTTATTCCTCTCCACTCTCCACACGTACAAGTTTGTACATTGTACATTGTGTATTATTTGTTGCGTAGTGTACAAAGTACAAAGTAGACTGTAGACTTCATTAAAATGAAGAGTTTTGTATTTTGTATCCAATCCAACGGGGGAAAAAGATTAAGACGAATGTGGTGCACCCACATTAATCAATGACATTTGGACCCTCACAACATATTATGGAGAGGAAGTACACGAAATGTAGGAACTGTGTACTATTTTTCCTCTGTGAGTTCCTATTCTTATTATTATTCGCATTCTTATACTAGGTTACTCAACTCATTTCTTCTTTGGCTCTGACTCTTTATTCTACATTCTGCATAGAATTCTGGGCTAAAAAGTACTTTTACCATTTAGAACAGAGAAAGAAGAATGGAGAATGTGGAAGTTGGAGGAACTACATGCTTTCCTCATTTACAATGTTACACATTTTCTTCTTTTCTCTCTTCTTCCTCTTTCATCTTCCCTTGGATGTTGGATGTTGGATGCTGGATTGGAATTTAGGTCGTCTCTTTGTCATGCTTCTCTCTCTCTTTCTCTTTCTCTTACTTTGTCTCTGTCTTTGTCTTTGTCTCCATTTTCACATTCGCATTCGCATTCTCATTCTCATTCGTATTCCTTTTCTTGTTCTTGTTCCTTCTCTTGTTCGTGTTAGTTTTCATTCTCATTTTCCTCTATTATTCCAAGCTATCTCCTCTTTGCACTGCACTACAAGTAGTACCAGCACTGCTTGAAAAGCAAAGAGAAATAGAACGAGAAAATATTCATCCATCTACAGGAAAAAGAGGGAAAAGTACAGAAAAGAACCAGTAGGTCGACAAATAATTACGAACACGTATTCAATTTTCTTGGAAATTATTTCATTTCATTTGTTTTGTTTTCATTTTCATTTTCATTGTTATTATCATCATCATTATCATTATTATAATTATTTGTGCTGAATTTTGTACAAAGAGAAAGAAATAGAAAGTATGGAAAGTAGAAATTAAAAGTATCATTTATTTCTCCTTAAAATGCTAAAATAATGTCCATTTTTCTATTTTTTTACCGCTAAATTTAAAAAAAAAGATAGCTTGAAGTTGACAGTTTTTTGAAAGAAGAAGAATAAGTAAAAATAGTAGGAATTTTTAAATCTGAATCTAAAATACAAATTAAATGTACATACGCATTTTCAGGGTTATATTTATTATTTATTATTTAGGGCTCGTTTGAATTGAATTTGAATTTTTCATTCAATGGGAACTTGATAAAAAGAAGAGGGAAAATTGAGTTCTTGTACATTGTACATTTTTGTGGTATAAATTGTGGTAATTTGGGGTCAATAAACAGTGAGATGGGACACAAGACAAAAGACAAAATGAAATGCTTGTGAATAACTTTTTCTTGTTCTGTGTGCGGACAATATGTGACATTTTAACAGTGGGGATTTCACCACTGAAGAATCTTGGACATTGGAATTGGACTTGTGTACAAAATACAACATAGAAAATACTTTATACTTTATACAGCAGACAGAAGACGGCAGACGGCAGACGGCAGACAAGTAGAAGATAGATAAAGATAGAATGACTCTCGAGGCCCATCTGCAATCTAAAATCTAGACTCTGGACAGAAGCGAGGACAGAGTGGACAGATAATAGAACCTGAATGGTGATGGAGTGGATGAGAGAGAGAGCGAGAAAAGTAGAAAGAGAGATAGAGATACTCAACAAAAACAACAATAACACCATTCTACAGCACTACACAATATACAATACACAGACATACAAGAATGAAGCATACTTTTGTCCACCGTGTTCTGTGTTCTGTGTTCTATTTTAGTTTCCAGTTTCCTCAGAAACTTTCCAAACCAAAACCAAACCCCGAATCCAAATCCGAATCAACAAGCCGTAAGACTTTTCTATTAAAAACTGGAACTCTGAAAGTCTGTCTGGATTTCTAGATTTTTGGACTTTGGACTTTTGGAGCTGGACAATGAAATGAGCTGACATCTTTTCACACTACTCACACAATATACTTTTTAGATATATCTAAAATACAATACACAATACAACATAATACAACACCACAAGACAAAACAAAACAAGGCATCAACAATGTACGGTTTACACTTTACACCCTAAAAGACAAACAAACAACTTTTCCCAGACCAAGAGAAAGGATCCAAATCGAGATGACAAAGCGACAAGCGGAGAGGAAAACAGAGGACAGGAAATCAGAATCACAAGGAGTAAAACAACAACAAAGTTAATCGCAGTAAAGTCTTAACACCAACACCAAAACCAAAACCAAAACCAGCAACAACATCAACATCAGGTTCAGTACAAACATGAGGAAAACTTGTTCCTCTTCTTGTCTCTTTTCTATTTTGTACACAATGTCTTGCACATTTTACACATGTTCTCTTGTCCATTCTTTTCCATCCTTTTCATTCCAGAAATAAGGAATGAAAAACAAGTAACAAGTAACGAGAAACGAGAAACAAGACAAAACAACATTTAGAAAAAAAGAACAAAAACCTTCGTCTTGTATCCACTGAAAAATACAGTGTACAATGTACAATGCAATCTAAACAATGAAGTTTACAGTGTTCAAGTAAAAACAACTTTGTTCCTCGTTTCTCGTTCCTTGTGAACTTGGTCCAGTTCCGGTGGCAAACTCATCCTCATCCCTTTGATCATTATTATTATTATTATTACTGTCCGAGGGTTGGGAAACAAAACGCTGATACTAGGAAAAAGGTTTTTGTACAAGAGCGGATCCGGCTTCCGACGAATCTCTTTTGCAATGTGCAGCCTTTTCAAAGTAAGCGAGCTGAACTTAAAAGTATACATGTACAATGTACATTGTACATGCAATTCTACGCTTTCAAATAAACTTTGAAATCACCATCATCATCAAGCACAACAATGAAACGCCTCCCTAGAAAAATAATACAATCCCACAAAAAAACCCTAAAATCTCCTTAGTTTTTGCTCCTGTGAAAATCGGAATCGGGATTGTGAAGAAACAACGGAAATTTGAAAAGCAATTACTCATTCCTCATTCTTCATCTTCCACATTGCGTATTGTCCATTGTCCATCCTGACAATTTTACTTTGATTTTATAAGTACAATTTGTAGTTGTACTTGGATTTTATTCTTATTTCACAAGAAAAAAAACAGGGAAAAAAGTACTGAAAAAGATTCAATAGCTTATGTACATTTAAATAAAAGTGGACAGTAGAAAAATGGTAAAATGTCTGATTTACTTGTACACTGTACACTTGACCATTTTATTTAATTTCACAAAAAAACAACTCCATCTCATGTGTATATTTTGTATTTGTATTTTCCCATTTCTAAATGTAGATCCAACTGCAAACTGTAGATTAATCATGTTGTCTCTCTGTTTTTGTCTGGGATGAGAGATGAATGGAATTTACATGTGTTTAAGCAGGAGTTTGTCTTTTGTATGTAGATTGGAGATTTCAGATTGTACGAGGCTTACCACTGACGAGTGAGCACTGGCTATTCTCATGGAAATGTGGACATGAAAATACAATAACAAATAACAAGTGGGTCATTTTTCCTTTATCAAGCTGCTACCATTTCCGAAAGCCGAAAGGCTATTATTCAAACACTGCTCATTCCTCATTTTTCATTCTTCCTCATAAAAGTCAAAAGTTTTCATCATCAGTCAGGTTCAGATTCATGTTTTGTATTTATTATTATTATTATTCAGAATTCAGACCAAAAATGATGCGGACAGTGTCCATGGAAATTCTGAAAATCCCGGAGAAATGAGCAGTAAATAATATGATGAATTATCTTGTTTCTGCTAATGTCCGGTTTGTGTGTCGTTTTAGAGTTTAGTATTTTTTAAAGCTCTTTAAAGCTCTGAAGTATTTTTATTCTAGAACAATTTCTCTTCATTTACGACAAACTGTGGATTTTAGGTGGTTACATTTCAAACCCGGGGTGAATAATTACCTTGTAAATCCAATGTATTTAAATACAAGAAAAACATTTGGACCATTTAGACATTTGTCTGGTCTGAGGACAGTTTTTTTTCATGTTTAAAAGTATTCTTTTGACTTTTGTCCACTGGAACATTCTTCAAAGTTTGCAATAAAATCTTCATCACATTCAACATTCAACATTCAACGTCGACATTTTGGCATATGTTGCAAAATGTCCAGAGTAAAAACAGAAAATGTCATCCTGTCCAGCTGCAAACCAAAACAACCAAAATGTACAAAAGAATTACTTCCTGTGACATTCGAAGAATTCCAAACTCAAAATACAGATATTTATTCAAGTGACCTAAATCCGTGAGGACGACTTAAGTACGATAAATCCTGTCGCAAAATAAGACGGGCACAATAAATTTGTCTATATTTTTTTTACCACTTTTGAATTATTTTGACTTTGC
The DNA here is from genome assembly GCA_019776565.1 of Sminthurinus signatus. Classification (NCBI taxonomy): domain Eukaryota; kingdom Metazoa; phylum Arthropoda; class Collembola; order Symphypleona; family Katiannidae; genus Sminthurinus; species Sminthurinus signatus. Next base: position 9,360 of record JABASP010002258.1, on the reverse strand, counting down.
CCTTTGCCATTTGTCCTTTGTCATTTCTCATTTCTCAGCTTCAAGTGTCAAAGCATTTGGGATTATTTGACATTTGACATTTGACGGTTGATGCTGAAATGAAAATTGTTATGATAATCGTCAAGTTTATTCTTTAAAATAATTTCTTTAGGATATTTTTCTATTAATTATATACTACATTTTTTTGCATGTACAGATCAAACACAAAGGAGATTTACTTGATTTTATTGTAACTATTACTTTTCTGCTCCTGATTTAAAGTTGAGAGTGGTAATTTACTGTTGACTGTTGACTGTTACTGTATTTTGGTACTTTGCAATTTCCTCGTCGTTCCAATTTGCAATTTGCCAACCTTCGTGATGGAGCAATGACGATGATGACAAGTAGAAGGAAGACAGCATTTGCACCAGGAAAATGTACCTCGAACTTATAGTCAACTCTGTACACTCTGTGTATTCTATATCATGTGCAGCTGAGGAAAAGAGCCGTAGTAGAAGTTTAATGTCTAAAGTCTAGACTGTAGACTGTAGACTGTAGATTTTGGTAGTTGGTCTGATAATGATAATCCCAAGAATTCAATTAGAATACTGGCAGAAATCTCTCTCTCCGTCTCCCTTGAGACTTGTCTCAATGGCTTTCTCTTCCACTCCTTCACCTTCTTCACCTTCTTCTCCTTTCCTCAAACATCCAACCTTCAACATTCAACATTCAACATGAACCATCCCAATCCAACTCTGTTCAGTTCACCCGTCGGCCAACTTTGCTTTCAACAATCCTCAACTCTCAAACGCGGATCTACTATTTAAAAATGTACAAATGTACTTTATCAGGGTGCTCCATTTTCCATTTTGGCACTGCGAAATTTGAAACTTCTGTCTCCTTTGCTCTCTTTATATTTGACAGATTTAAACCTACAAAACTACGCCACAACTATAAAAATACTACATAAATACTCTACTCTGCATCTACAATCTAAATCTTGACTACAATCTGCAAGAATTTCAACAGTGGGAGTTTTCAAAGTAAAATGTAAAACTATAGTCTATAGTTTTATCAATATTCAATATTCATAAAGCTATTGTTTTTGTTACTATCAATGATTAATGATTTTTAATGTCCAAGAAAAATACTACATTTTTACTCGAGAGCTATGCTTTAAGTTAATAAAGTCTAAAATGGGGGCACCCTAATTTTGCATTTTTATTTGTATTTGAGTAAAATTCGCATCTTGAGTCTTGAGTCTTAAGTCTAGAGTCTAGAGTTTTTGGGTAAGTGAAATTGAAACTGAGAAAAGGTATGGAAAATCAAGTGTAAATGTGCTCTGTATCAGAATATCAGAGTGTCTTGTTCCTCTTTATCGTCGTCGTTTACAGGGACTTAACAGTTGCAATAACACGTATAGTAAATAGTAAATGTAGTAGTAAAAGGTAAGAGTAAACCAGTTTGATACGGTTACGGTTCTTGGCATCCACTTCCACTTCCAAATACAGAATAAGGAATCAAGCAACTTCCTTGTTGCAAAACAAGTAAAAGAGACAAGGAAACTTGTCAGAGTGCGTAAGTAGAGAAAGAAGAGATGAAGAAGACGATAGACGATAGACGATAGATGATGGGCATAGTCCGATGTCCCATCGTTGAATATAAAATATATAGTAGTTCTGTGTATGTTAAGAAAAGTCTCAACTTTACCTTTGAAAAGGAGACGAGAAAATATCGTCTCGAGACTCTAGACTCTAGACTAGAAGCTCAAGAGTACGTACGATATTTTTGTCCTACACATTTTATTCCTCTGTACTCTTTAAAGGAAGAAAGTAAAAGAGTTTCAAAGGAGTTGTTAAGAAAATCTGACTTTCATCTCACATGTTCAATGTTCAGTGTTCGCTGTTCAGCTTTGAATGTTGAGTGTTGAGTGTTGAGAAGGCAGTCGTTGTCGTCCTTCTTTCGTCTTATCCCTTTCAAAATCTTGGCCATAATGATTCCGACTTTTACTTGGGCGTGCACTTGTACTCTTGTACTCTTGTGCAAGTCCAAGTGAATTTCCTACGTCTTGCTTCTCTTCCGTCTCTTCTTCACAACTACTTTATTTAAAATGCCTTATCTCAATCTCAATCTCTCCCTTTCAACACCTTGATCTTGTTCCCAAGTCTCTCAAGTTTCCTTCCATTTTTTTGGACTCGGGTTTGCTCCAGCTGTAAAATGTAAAACGTGGGATTTTAGTTCCAGTCCGAGTTCCAGTTCTAGTTCCAGAGCCCCACTGTCCTGAGATTTTTACGTCCCATATCAACACTTACACTCGTACGTGTGAATGGTTGACCATCAAATTTTGAGGAGAAAGTGAAATCTTTTTTTTCTCTTCTCTTCTTTTTTTGGGCTTCAGTTCAATTGAATGAAATCTCTGGTCATTGCCATGGCCATTTTCGTTTATCGTTTATTGCTGATCGTTGGGAGTTGAAAGTTGAACATTGAAAGCTGAGTCCGTAGTCCGTAGTTTATGTGTGTTCTATATTCTCAGTTGTTCCATTTACAGATATTCCTCGAGTTATTCGAATCCTGCTCAATTGGAATTCAAAATGGAGGATTAACTTTGACGGTGACTTTTTTTATGTACAGAGCTCAACATCCTATCCATATTTTGGCGAAGAGGTAAACTAAACTACAAGAGCAAATTTCAATTTTCCCGCCAATTTTTGCAAGTCTATAGACTATATAATTTGGCGCCATACAAAGGAATAAAAATATGAGTGGTTCTTTTTTACTTTAATAATTGAAAATAAACCAATGGAAAGAACAAAACGAATATTAATATTTTTTATTGCTCGTCTTTGTAGTTTGTAATTTATTGTTTTTTTAGATACACTTGACAATTTGGCACTTTGAAAAGTGTGGGCTTTTTAAACTTGAGATTTCAAAAGAATACGATTTCATCAGATTCTGCTTTTGGCCCAACGCTGTCAAGAAGTTGTAATGTGCTGGTCCAACTCTGCTCAAAGATCTTGACATGCCAAATGAGTTTTTCGTCATCGCGTACTTTAACAAAATAGTTGGTTCCCGCCACCGTTTGTGTTTTGAATTCCAGAGGTTCAAGTTTCCCAGTTTTGCATCTGGGTTTCCCTGCAGGCTGTCCAAGTTTCTTGCAGAGTTCTTTCAAGATTGTTGGTGTTAATTTTTTTACCAGTCCACGCACATTTGCATCCGGTTTCTGTGCCTCACCTAAACCACCGCCACCTGGCGGCTAAAACACATAATAAAAATGTTACCACTGTTTTTAGGCTTTTAACACAAGTAGAATAACTGAATATTGAATATACTTAAAATGCTGAGAAATGTACTGAGCGCGAAATACAAAAGCTATCGATAATAGATATAGATAGATGTTATTCATCTTACGTCTGCACAAGTCACAAGGAGTACTATCGAAAAAATTCCAAGGATAACACTGATCGTGTGTTTCATTTTGAAGTGTTGAAAAAAATTATAGGATTACAGTTTTATAAAAGTTAGGCCTAATTCAATGCAATTTTACAATCGAGTCCAAAGGAATTTCGAGACAACTAAAACCTATTGCAAATTTTTTAAATTTCCTAGTTCTTTTAACAATTTACCATTTTTAAGACAAGAAACGAGCCTCAAAAATTTCAGGAGAAAGAAGAAGAGACACACAGAAAAAGCATAAAAATAATACAGAATACAGACAATATTTATTATCCATTGTTTAGAATTTATTGCTGCATTGTTGTTTTTAAATTTTCATTCATCCGTTAATAAGTATATGCTTTGGTCACAAACAAAATTCATGTCTTTTTAAACAATGAACAATTTCTTTCAGCTCTTTAAAAAATAGAATTCGCATTGTTTTAGATTTAATATGCAAATTTTTATCTACTCTTTGTACTTTGTACACAGTAACTTTTAAAAGTCGATAAAAATCGCAGAATCAAAGAAAAGGGAATATTTATTAAATGTGTATCTCGATTCTTGACTCTAAATCCTCAGACTTTTAGATTCTAGATTCTTCATAGAATTTCCACGGTGCTGATCATATTTACTGTTGTTGGAAAAGTCACCAATTTTTATCCGTCTTAATTCTTGACTCTTGACTTTTGACAGACTTCCAAAGGTCTTCACGGCAAATAATCATAATCCTTTTCCCATCCTCTTTCGTCTTCCCAGAGAAAGGAAAAAGAAAAGAGGAGCCGGTTAAAATGAAGAGGAAAATGGAAATGGGAATAAACATCAAGATTGAAGATGAAGTAGATAAATGCTAAGGATAAAAATGAAGGAGAGGGGAACAAAGAAAAATACCACCAACTGCCAGGACTGCGGATGGCTTTATCAATCAAAACGGCTTAACTTGATCTTCTTCAAAGTCTTAAGTCTTAAGGTAGATGCCTAATCTGTAGAGGAAACTTATGTCTTCCCTTTTTTGGCTTACACACAAATACTATTTTCCATTGCAAAAGGTCTATTGTCTGTTGTCTCTTGTTTGAGTACAGTCAAGAATCTCAGGCTTGAAAATGGGGTGGAATTGGTACAAATAATAGCAATAAATAAAAGGACAATTATTATTATTCTTCAATTATATTTTGTACCGTCGGCATTCTCCACTACGCGCAATTACACATGTTTAGTTGTCTGTGTCTGTGTTTGTTTTTGTTCTTGTTTTTTTCGTGTTTTCTTGTCGCACGCGGAACATGAATAATATTTTGCACAATACAAATTTACGGGTTTCATTGATTGATATTGATTTTTCTCATCTCCTCATCAAAAACCATGAGAGAAAAGAAAATTCGACAGGTTTTTTCCACTCATTATTTTTTTCATAAAACGTTTGTACCATTTTATGAATTTTTTCCACCTTTAAATTTTTTTAAAACAAACTGTGTGCTTTACCGTTTCAACTCTGCTTCTAAATTCTAATCTAATTTAATTTACTTTATTCTACTGTGCTCGTGCGCTTTTAGATTAGGATAAAAAGGTACAATGTTTGCTCAAAAGAGTTTGAGGAATGTCAAAAAATTAAGAGTGTTTGAATAATTTAATTAGTAAATCATTGTTTGGCTGTTCCTCTCCAGAGTTTTTGATTGTTGAATAGTATAATTCTTTCAAAGCAAAGATCGTAGATCGTGGAGATTGAAGTATTTGGATTTTAGTATTTGAACTGATTGGGATTGTGTAAATCTAGTCTGTAAATTCTGCGTATAATTTCCCCCTTGATTCTATGTAGTGATTATGCTTATGAATGTGATAAAAAAGCTCTTCAATTCAATTCAACGAGCTGTGAATTGTTAGCATGTTATATAATCCTTGTACATTGTATAATTTATACTTTATATAACGAAATCAGAATCTAGAAAAAAATGCAAATTACTCTTACGAAAAAAGGGAAATGAGTAGAAAATTCACTAGAAACTCTTCTTTGACTTTTTCAACTTTTTGTAGTTTAAAAAAATGGAGAGAGTAAAAGTAAACAGAGATATTAAGTACACAAAGTAGAGTTTTTGAATTTTTTCTAATAATGCACATTCTAATAGAATGTTTCTATATCATATATCCATCATTGCGGCATCATGTAAAAAGTACTTCAAAAAAAGTAAAAGTATATTCAGAGGTAGTGACAGAACCAAAAGCAGAGACTAGAGACAGGTGACATAGTGAAGCTCGTTAGCTTGTTTTAGTTGGTTCTCTCTCAACTTGATTAATTTACTCTTGTCCGGGTCTCCTCGAGTGGGTGTGACATAAAGGAAAGAGGAATAGATGTTGAAAGACGTGTGACAAGCAACGTGTGAGAACTATATTTCAAAGCTTCCTCCAGCCAGAGCCAAAGCCAACGCCAAACCAACTGAACTGAACTGAACTGAGAACAGAGAACAGAACCGCCAGCAGCAACATGTAGAATGTTGAAAGGAAAGAGGAAATCAACATCAACTCTTAAAATTATACCAGTCGCAAAGTAAAAGTGGCAAACTGTACACTGTACACAACACACTTACAATCTTACAATAACACTTTGAAACTTGGCTCGGATTCTACTCGGATTTTCCCTCTTTCACAAACACACATAAAGTCAAGTCAAGTTCATGTTCATGTTAATATTAATGTGATATGCTCAGGGTTTGTTTCATAGACCTCTTTAATATTGTGCATTGTACATGTAAGTTTATGCAGACAGAGAATAATTACATGTGTAAACACAACACAGCAAGATATGCATATGTACAATGTACAGTGTACAATGTATATCTTGTGTCTGTAGTCTGTAGTCTGTAGTCTGGAGTCTAGAGTCTAGAATTGTGTTGTATGTTGTATGTTGTAGAATTTAGAATATTTGGCAGTTGTCCTCGTCCTCGTTCTCGTCGTCACCCCCGTTCTGGAAAAAACACTTAATTTTCTATGCAGAAACGAGACACTAGACACGAGATACTAGATAGTAGACAACATGCTGGCTTCTGTTACGTGTTTTCTGCATGTTTTGTGTTACAATGTTACTTGTATGTTTTTATATACGTGTTGTGTGTCGGAAAGGGAAGAGGAAAAAGAGACTCAATGACATTTTTAATTAGGTGAATATACAAAGTGTATCTTTTTTCTTCATCTTGATCCCCTTGTACAAAATGTGTAGTAAAGGGTAAATAAACTTGGCGCTTAATTTTAGGAGCAGTCTTTTAGTCAGGAGCGAGCTCAATTATGTGTGTGTGCAGAGTTTAGAAAGTAGAAACAAGTGATACTTGTGAAAGAGTTTGTGCTGTGGAAAAATATTAAGCACATACGCTTGTCATTTGCCATGCATGTAAACTGTACAGTGTAAACGTTACTCTTTGTCTAAACTAAGCTAAAACATGCCATGTTGACTTTCTCTCCTTCTTTCTCCTTCTTTCTTTCCCTCACTTTCACTCGTTTTGTCTTAATTTCGCCAAGTACAAAGTTAATTGATTTTCATTTCCTTATGAGTAAAGTTTTTGCCACTCTTCATCTCAGTCTCTGTCTTTGTTCTTGTCTCTGTCTTTCAACTGTGAAACTGGAAGCAGAAGAAAAAGAAGAAAAAGAAGAAGAGAAAAGCTACTTTCTCTTTCTCTTTTGGTGGGAGTTTTGCACGCTCATAATTCATAATTCTTCTTCTTCTTGTACGATGTACTATATTTCACAGTATCTTTATTTGGTTAAAAGTCAATTTCAAACAATATTTTGTAAACAATCTGTCAATTAGCTGAGAAAGAGAGAGAGAAAAGAAGAAACAGAAGAAGACCAATTTTCAACTTTTTCATGTGTGCGCAAAAAAACATTTACTTTTCAATATTATGTATCTTTTTGCACAAATAAAAAGTAAAAAGTAGCACGTGTTTGCAGTTTGTAGTTTGTAGTTTTTAATTTCCAAGGCTAATGAAAATGGTACATGTGATGTAAAAAAAAAAGAAGTATGCATAATGCATAGCTTTTACATTGAAGAGGGAAACTAATTTTCTCTGTACATGTATTTACATCATTATTAATTATTAATGGACAGATTAATGCTACACGTGTCATTAGTTAAAACTTGATTTCCCACTCAATTCTGTGAATTAAACAGTCAAAAACAGAGCAGCTGCACGAGTTTAGAAGTTGGGGAGAACGTTACATAAATTACTTATTAAACTGTCAATCTTTATGTGATGATGAAATCCATGTTTCATAAAAATTGTACAAACAACTTGTATGAAACTTTGTAGTTATGTATTTATTGTGTATGTACGTGAAAAAATAATACATTTCGCCTACGCCGCCAATTTTCGTGGAATTAATTGAAAACAAGATGTTTACGAAATATTTGACAATTTGACAATTTTATCCTGATGCAGCCTAATTTTTCAGTTAAATACAGTCTCAGTTTGTTTTCAGTTTTCAGTATTCTCGATGTTTTTGGACTACTAAAAATTGATTAAATGCAACTAATTACTTGCAAAAAGAGTAAGAGTAAAAATAATTACTTTTAAAAGTAATTATACGAAACATGACTCAAAACTCAAAAGTCAAAAGTACCAAGAATCAAGTAAAATTTAACCCTATGACAAAAAATGAGGAAAAATGACATTATTAATCTGCATCTGAAGCATGACTTTGAACAAATTATTTTCCTTTACGTAAATGCTCCCCAGAATTTTGGATATAAAATTATTAAAGAAAATATCAATTCCAGTGGAACTAACAAACTTCATGCATCATTTTTTTGAAGGAGTGATGACTTTTAAAAAATTAAAGAGTAACTAAAAAATGTCAGTGTAATAATAATAATGACAATAGTAATAATACCTAACACATGTGACAACTCACGATTAGAAGGAGAAAGAAGAAGAAGCTGGAGAAAGCTTCAAGATTTAAGATTTAATACATCCTCTCCCTACTTGTAACTTTCTTTTGAAAATAAATCCCATTTAAAAAGTAAGCTAGAGGATTAGATTTAAGTCAGTTCAACTAATCCAACTTCTTCTTCTTCTTTTTCATCTTCATCTTCATCTTCCTTTACTTTCCCAACTTGTATAATATTATAGCTAATGTGAAAGTTTTTCTATAAAGTCTGACTACAACCTCCAACTCTTTTTGAGTCTGACTTTGAGCTTGAACTTCAGTACTGTTGAAGAAACGGACAAATGGGCTCGGAATCCTCATCTAAAAACCCAGAATATAAAATCTAGACTCCAGACTGCAGAAAAAAGTGACTAAATATGCTCCGTAATAATAATAGTAATAATAATAATAATAGTTATACTTGTACAAGTAGTAAAAGGTTCTTTAAATTGAATTTATTTTTTGCAATGCAAATGGAAATACCGTACGTTTTTTCCTTTCATTGTACCATGTACAATGTACAATGTACATGCTCTAGGACGAAGTACGAACTCGAGGTACGACCAACCAAACAACAAACCAAGTCCAAAGTCCAAAGTCCAACTAAAAACTTTACCGTGGAAAACCAGGGAAATCCAATAAATTCCACAATTCCACAACTGTACAATTCTATAATTCTACACTCGGCCATTACAAATATCCTTCGAATACATAGTGCATAATGCAAAGTCAGCTGTACTCTCTCCAACTTTAAACTCAACAAGCTAGACTTTAGTTTATAAATTCTAGAAACGCTATACTCCATGGTAAAAGAAAAACTACAACTACAAGTAAAACTACTTTTTCCTTTCCTCTTAAAATTTTTTGTACCATACTTTACCATAGGTAAAGAATGTGAATATTTTATCTCAGTTGAACTTGGTTGGACTCGCAATTCCAAGTCGATTCCAAATTCAAATTGAAATTTGAATAAGAATCCGAATTTAAGATTTAAATGAATTGTACTCGTCGCATTTATGCAGAATGTCTACTGTACATTTT
>JABASP010002257.1:0-21511 GCA_019776565.1 Sminthurinus signatus | reverse complement strand
AGGTCACGAGTTGTTGTGGTTGTTGTTGTGGTTTTGTTGGAGGAGGAAGTTATTAAAAATGCATGCATGTTGTTTACTGTTTACTGTTTACCTCATGAATCATTAACAAAACTAAGTGCGTTTGAAATCTCTCTCTTCAGCTCTATAACACAACATATATATTGTAAAAGTAAAACGGACCCAAACAATCAACAGCCTGGCAAACCACCACGCAGTACCCAGTACTCAGTAGCCCACAAAGCACAAAGAAGGAAGAGCAAACTGTTTGAAATTATCTGTCCAAAAACATTTTCCTTTCCCTTTCCCAAATCCCAACCACAACTTTCTTCAACTACCAACAAAGTGAGTGAATCCGCTTGTAAATAACTCGTGACTTTTGTGTTTTGTGAATTGTTTTTTTCCACCCTCGTAATTATGATGCACATAAGTATTATAATGGCCTCTCTGCTGTGAGTTGTGAATTGTGAGTGGAATGATAAGTCCGTAAGACGTCTGATCTGCATGCATAAAGTAGAATGCAAAATGTGAGGAAAGTAGGAAAGGAAAAGCAAGGAAGTAAAAAAAAGTTTTCCATCTGGCATTTTTCCTCTTCATTTTCCCTTTATTTTTCAACTGTACTAGGTACTAGGAAATAGTAGCAAATATTTTGTAACAAGTAACAAGTATTACACAAGCAAAGAAAAAACAAAGACAAACAGACAGAAACAAAGTCTAGGAAGATAAAATGCTGGTCAAACGAAAGAAAACTGAGGACATTGAAAGAAAAAAGCTAATGGGGCACCACTTGTTTGATATTCATATTTCATAGCCTTTGTAGGTAGGAGATACAGTAGATAGAGGAAGTAAAATAATATTTGTGAACCGTGTGTTTATGTGTGTTTCTGCATTTTTTCTAGTTTGAGTAAATGGATGAATATGAATATTTGATTCACTTTCATCAGATGGAAGTAGTAAGTAGATGAAAAAACATGTGTTTATGCTTTATTTACACAAGCTACATGGATATAATATATTATACTTATGTATCTAAATTTTAGAATATAGAATGTAGAATGTATAAGATCGAGAGAAAGACACACTATTAAGCAACAGCGGTCTGGGTTTTCTAGGTTCTGGAACATGGTGGAAATGTTGCAACCAAAAACTAAAAGGTTAGAAAGTATAAGCAGAATTACCTCATCTTCCGTTTGTGTGGGAAATGGAGAAATTCCGCATGCATTTTACATGTTAACATTTTACATGAAAAAGTAAACATGGAGAAAGACACACATGTTTTCAAATGTCCAATTCACAGTGTTGAATGTAGATTGTAGAGCGTAGAGTCTTCAAAGTCCAAAGTTGAAAGATGTTGAGAAAGAGTGGAGAGTACGTAAGATTTCGAATTGAAAGTTGAAAGTATTTTAAGATGAGCTAGAAAGTAGTAGAAAAGATGGACGAGACTAGACTACAAACTACAAACTGTGAAACAATAAGAGAAAAGTGAAGCTATAATATAATGTATTATATTATTATTACATCCACCCAGTCCATGGTGAATGAATGAAGTAGTAAGTACAAGTGAATTTTAGTCGACTTCTCTTTGTTGACTCCGCTAAACCACTTACACCTATATCCTATATCTTACCATTTACCACATGTATGTACATATAAACTGGAAACATAATAAGTTGGCTGAAATCGTTTGTCTTATTTTCTGAAAACAAGTTTTTGTACACTTAAAATTTTTAAAAGAAAAATTTTTATATTTAACTTGATAATGATAATATTATATGTGCAAAATTTGTTCCTCAATTAATAAAATCCAAACAAAACTTTCATTCAACCCAGGACTCCTTGTTTGTTATTTCGCATGAGAAACACAGAATTTAACATTCAAGAAAACATTAAAGTATGAGATTGTACATTGTACACATAATATGTAGAAAGAAACATAGCCTGAATCTCCGGAATAATAAATTTATATTTACTCTTATTATTCTCTATTCTCTATTCTGCGTACACATGCATCTCACATTATGATTCATGCCCGTAGCCCATTCCAAATACAGCATGTTATGCATGGCTAATCTACCTATCTATGCGCATCAAATAAATCTAGTTGAGAAGCTGGAAGCTGGAAGACCAGGAAAACAAGAAACAAGTGATGGTGATGAGATAATCCACAGCCTATAGAGCACAGGAGATAGAAAACGGGCAGCCAAAATGAAAATGAGAATGAAAATGGATCCCTCAACTCCCAACTCTTTCTCTTTTACGTATCAAATCAAACTGAACAAAGAAGCCAACTTTGCTTCGTAAATGGGGAGAGAGAGAAGAGAAAAGGTTCTCATGTGTTCTCATGCAGAATAAATTCTAAATTTTGCATCTTGTATTTTGTATCTTGCATTTCCCAAAAGGAAGGGCCGGTCATCATCATCTGATATCTGACGCTGCAGTGTGCATTTAAATTTTGGATTGTGAATTGTGAATTGTGTATTGTACTGTACTATAATGTGTGATGGAGTGCATCTTAGTTCTGAATTTTGAGGCCATATGGATTTGTATAATCTAATGAAGACCCGACAGGCGTAAGCGCTTTTTAATTTCCTATGTGTAATGCTGTAGTTGTATGTGTACAAGTTACTTTGTATATCTTAACTGAAGATTCAGAATTAGAAGTACTACTGTTTGATATACAGTTTACAGTGTAGTACAATGCATAATATAAAATGTAATTCTGCACACTTGATCGCAATCTTGATCTGACCTCATCTGATTACTCAACATTGAACATCCAGCAACCACCAGGAACAAGTCTGGAGTCCGAAGCCTGTGGAGTTTGTTGTCTGTTGCTGTACAAAGTTGGAAACCGAAACAAGCAGCAAATACTAGTACAAAAACTCACCCTTTTGCTTAAATTATAATTTATAATATAGAATATAGCGCACAAATACATTATTTGTCTTTTATCATGATGCTAAAAAAGTGAGCTTTATTACTGTAGTTGTCTGCTATTTGCTATTTAGCTCTAAAATACTCCGTGATATTTAAATTTTCAAGCTGTATGAAATGTATAAGTACAAACTGACCAGAAATGAAAACTTATGAGGATCTTTTTAAAAGCTCGGTCGTGCACTGAGCAGGACCAAAAAATAATAATAAATAACAAAATGATTAATAAAATGTCAAAGATGAAAGGAGCCATATTCAAAAAATAAAGGGCAAAGGTTTTAAATGAGAAAAACTAAATGATAGTAATAATAATGATTTGTTTTGAAAATTTGATGCCGTCATGTTCTACCCACAAACGAATAACTGTTATATTGTACTGTTCTGGAGTTTAAGTTTTCTCGATTTCAAAGAGAATTATTATTATAAATTGTACATTTTAATAAAAGCTCCGACTTGTTATTTTTATACTTGAGTTAAATTGTTGTGACCCCACGAACAAATATTCATGGAATATTTGCCGAGAGGCAACACCTAAGAAGAAACACTTTCCCATTTCGAGTACTATACGCGTAAGCGGCGTTGGAATTGAGCATAGACTCTTCTCACACAGTACTCTTGTGCAGCATGCATTATGTACTGTGCCCTCTGGCTAATGCATAAAATACGACTGACAATGATTATAAATGAATTTTATTATGAATTATTCTACATTTGATTAATCATATTTGATTGTTGATTTTAGCATTAGCGTAATTTATAACATGTTGCTTTTGTCATTTCGGATCATTTCTGATCCGTAATAATTTTATATTGTTGATGTAAAAAGACAATATTATTATTTATTATACATTATGAATTATGATTTTTGACGATACTTTGTACATTTTAGTAGAATTCGTTCAATTTTTTGATGGGATGAATAAAATTTTTGTGAAGCTGGGATAGTTACATTATTATTATTACATTATTATTATTATTTTGGAGTATGTGGAATGCTGTACAAATTATAAACAATAAACATATTCTCTATTCTCATATGACTTTTTGTTCATCATGGTCATTCAAAATAAATTTTTAGTTTATTCAAGAATCCTCCATTTTCCAGGCCTTTGAAATATTTAATGAAGTTGAATTCATACGAATATTTAGGTATTAAATTTCAAATATTGTTTTGTTTTGTAGTCGAAATGAACAAATTGAAAATTTAAAATGGTCGTTCCTCATAAATATCGTTTATTTAGTATTTAGGATGAAAAGTGAAAAGTGAGCCCTTTTGTTACATTTTCTCCACTACTTATGTACGTCCACCGTCCACAATAATAAAAAACAATGAAGGGAAATGTGCGTTGTAGGTTGGAGCTCCTCTTTATTGTCTAAAATGTTATAAAACATTATTATTAGTTTTCAGTACATTGACATTGTCATTGTAAACATATGCGTATAATGTATAATACAAAATATAATATGTCATGTTTAGTGTGTGGCCAAAAGTGAAGCCTCAAATATCATAGACACGGAACATTTTAGATATTGAAATTAAAACAAGAAACAAGAAACAAGAAATAGTAATAACAGAGGGAGAGAGAAATGTAGACAGTAGATACCAGACACTGACTGAGCCATCGCATCCATCCATTATGTCACACATCATATTAAAATTTAATATTTAATATTAACTCATATGGTGTATCATGTACACAATCTTCCTTTTTCCCACAATGAATGAATGACATGCAGCATACAGCACTCAGCATTCAGCATTCAGTCATCATGAATCATGAGGATGAACACTAAACACTAGAAACTGAACACTGAACACTGAACACGAATTATGAAAATATCAAAGTATTCTAATATATATATGATATTATATAATGCAAAATGTAGGATGTCAGTCTACTGAGTCTACAAAATACAAAATGCAAAATACAAAGCAGAGTAAAAGTAAGGAAAAGCTCACAGAGCTCAGAAATTAGAATAAAATAGACTAAAATATGACTCTTCTCTTTAATATATGTTATCATCTCCTTTCTATACTCATCATCATCATCATCAGCATCATCTGCACGATTATTTACACTCCTGGACTTTTTAGTGTTAAACACATGTATTTTATGAATTACGTACGCACATGTACAATGTACACTGTACAATGTACGTATTATTAGATATGTATCAGAGGGAAAAGGGTGACGACTGGAGTGAGGGAAAAGACCTTCATGAGAACTTGTGTAGGTAATCCATATTCATCCTCATTAGTGGAACTGTCATCCAGTTTTGTTTTTGTAGTGTGTAGTTTCTCCATTTTCTACCTGTCACATTACATGTTATATCTACAATATACATTCTACAGTTTACATGCAAAGTTCAAGGCAGTCAATCTTCATAATATTATCTGTTTTGTGTTATGTACTGTGGACTGTGGACTGTGGATATTAGATAGTAGTAGATACTAGATATTAGATGCCACAGAAACAATGTCAATACACACTACTACTATTTTAACTCACTCTTTCTCTTCTCTTTCTCCATCTTTTTTACTTGTCAATCTAAAATCTACAATCTAAAATCCACCATCTACTTTTACTGTTGACAGTAACAAAAGGCCAAAAACCTACTTGGAAAGTTTATAATTCTGTATTTTGTACTCCGAATTGTGTTGGGTATTTTGTATTGTGTATTGTGTAGAAGATAGGAAATTCAAAGGATTACATTTTATTTTATTTGATAAGGACTACAAAAACTACAAAAAAGAATGAGAAAATTTTACAAAAGTATCTACAAATAAATGTAAGTTTTAGATTTTTTAGGTAAATTTACCATCAATAATCAATATCAACATCATCATTCAAAATCCAAAATGTAGGTTTTACCTAACCTAACAGAGTAAGTCTCTTAAAAACTTAAACTTTCAATTCCCAATAATTTTCAATAAGGAGATCGAGTGTCGAATATTGAAGAACGAGCGAGAGGGAAAAGTTTGTTTGTTTGTCTTCAGTCTTCAGTCCAAAAATAGTATACTTAATACTTACAATAACTTTTTCTGTGCTTTATTCAGGTATGACAAAAGTAAATGATGACAACAATAATATGTAGCTACTGTGTATAATATAGATTATATAAGATATAAGATACACGACAAAAATGTATTATGTATTACGTATTACGTGCTTACAAAAAAAGAAAAAAGTACAAAGAAGAAGAGACGCCGGGATGCGT
The DNA here is from genome assembly GCA_019776565.1 of Sminthurinus signatus. NCBI lineage: Eukaryota > Metazoa > Arthropoda > Collembola > Symphypleona > Katiannidae > Sminthurinus > Sminthurinus signatus. The sequence continues at coordinate 15,361 of JABASP010002257.1, read as the reverse complement.
TTTTTATTTTTTATCATCCTTTGTCATTTTTTTGTATTATAAAAACTCCTAGTGATCACATAATAATAGGAAATGAAGAGACAGAATAAGATTCAGAGAGAGAGAAAGAGTAAAACAAAAGAAGTAGAAATAAAAAAACATGTAGATGTAAAAATACATAATGTTCGTGTTTTTGTTCTTTCTTTTTCCCATCTTTCGCCGTCTATATAAGAGTTTGTGTTCGTGATATACTTGATACGTGATCAGGTGAAAGTTGCAGAATTTCATGGATTATTATTAACGGACTGATGCTCGGGTGTGCTCTCTCTCTCCTCCTTCACGGGAAAATTGTAAATTAATAGATCCACAAAGTACTAGATTCTAGATTCTAGTATTATAAAATATACTATATAATAATAGGTGGAAAAGTTTGGCATCGCCTCTTGCCTCACGGCAGACCGAGGACATCACAATGAAACAATAGATGAATTGAAGAAAACGAGACGAGAGAAAGGGAGATACTTTTGAGTAAGTAAAGCTTTGTTCTGTCTTTTTTCCATGTGTACTTTGCACATTGTACACTGTACATTGTACAGCCAGTGTACAATTTACAATGTACACATTTATCTATACTATTGTATATATTATGTATTGTGGCACGTTCAATCGGCTCATGTGAAAAGTGAGATGCGAGTCTTTGTGTTCTCATTTCCCGTCCCGCGGTTTTACATTTTGTAATTAAATCTTGTGTACTCATCTTCGATGTTCTAGACAAATACTTTTAACTGTAGACTGTGTAGACTGTAGACTGTAGACAAAATATAAAATATAAATGAAAGACAGACAGACAGCCGTACAATACGAAGTAACAGTGAGAATTGAGTAACTACAAACTAAATGCTATCTGTATTCTGTATTCTAGTTGGATCAATTCACAACTCCCAACTCTTAACTTTTACTTTAAACGGCTGTCTACCGTATTCAATAAACATATTGCATATTACATTTTATAGGTACTAAATACTAGATACACACCACACGTATCTTTAACTTTAAGTCTGTCTTTCGTCTTTCCATTTAAGCCCTGTGACTAAATAAGCGAAGTAAAAGGAGGGAGGGAAAGCAAGCCGACACAAATGAAAGTTGAAAGTACACATGGTAGTCAATATGATACTGACTACTGATAGAAGATAGAAGATAGAAGATAGAACATAGAAGATAGGCGGCATCATACATCAACGGAGAGAAAATAAGAGACAAAATACACGGAACAAGAACAGCCTCGAGCCGCGAGCATCAATTTCATTCCAATTTTATAACTACAACTTGAAAGCTTTGTCACTGTCACTATCATTATCATCACCAATCACCAGGATCCTCCCGTTTGTACTAGTCAAGTGGAGATTGGAGACGAGATGAGAGTTTACTTGTAAAATTCCGTTTTTCAATTTTCAATATCACTAAAACTAAATTGATGTCTCCTTTTCGTTCCGTGTGTCTGTAGTTTTTAAAATGAGGCTTTTGCTAGTATTACCAAAAGCCTCTGTTTAAAATTAAACGCATGCATTTTTTGGTTATGGAAGTATGATAATATACATGTGATGTGATGTGTGATGTGTAATAGGATAAAGTAGTTACAAAAAAGGAGGGTAAAATTTACTAGTGTAGAGTGTAGACGTATCAAGGTAATTAGTAGATTTTTTGGCTCAGTCTTCCAGAAAAAGGAGCTTGATTGAGGAGAAAGGAGAAGGGAGAAAGGAGAGTGAGGGAGTGCCGAGGTCGCGGAAGGAAACTATCCAAAGATTTAAGCATTAGTTTTGGTTCTTGTACTTGTCCGTGTTTCTGTTCGTGCTCGTGTTCATTTTCAAGGGCAAGGACAAAGACGATAGACGATAGTGATTCGATAGTACATTCGATAGTAAGTCAAAGAGAAGAAGGAGGACAACGAACTTGAAACTTGGACGACGAGATGGACAAAAGAGAACAATCAATCAGGCGGGATCCAGAATCCAGACCATCTACAATCTACATTTCAGTAGGATGTAGAATGTAGAATGAGAATCTAGACTCTAAACTCTGTAAACACTAGAATTTAGAAGCTATAGAATTATAGAAAACAGCATAATATATAATATCCTAGAATATTCTATAGATTCTTAGAGTAAAATATAGAGTATAGCGTATAGAGTATATAAACGCCAGATAGAGCTGAGTCACTGCAAAGTAATCCATCAATCAATCCTCATTCCAGATTGTACCATAAAAAATCTTGACACTCCTTTTTCTAGTTCTACTTCCAGTTCTAGTTGTTCCTTTTCCCCCTTTTTCCCTCTGAATTTTTTGCACATGTTTTTGTGCTGCTCATTTCCCGTCGGCTAAAATTTACTCTACTCCTGTTCGCTGCCTTGTACAGTGTATAATGTAAAATGTAGACATAATACGGAAAAGAACAGTGAGAGAAGAAGACAGGGAATTTTTACAGGATTCGAATTTGATCTCCGGATTTCCTTTACATAATGCATTTAATGTAGGATGTAGGATGTAAGTTGTAGGTTGTAGGTACAACACACATCTACAACTAATAGCAAAAAGCCTGGCAAAGCTTGGTAGCTTTTGAGGACGGAAGAAGACAAAACAGTGAAAGGGAATTTTGAGTTGAGAACAGTCTGACGTTGATGGTAAATTCACGAGTCTGTGTATTTAATCCTAAAAAATACTGGTGCTTTTAAAGCTATAGCTAGAATAGCTAGAATACTAGGTATTAGGTATTAGCATAGCTTATCTTATGTTTTATATTTTTCATACATTTTGTTTTTGTATTTATAAAGTACACGAGTAGTAATGACGTGTTGGATGTGGGATATTTTGTACCTATATTGTTTAAAGTGTTACGTTGTTGCGTAAAAATAGGAAAAATGAGAAGTAGCAAGCGACAAGCCACAGGAAAACTCGGAAAAATATTATCCAAATTCAGACGTCTCAAGTCTCAAGTTTTGAATTCCGACAAGCCCACGTCAAAATTCAAGTCCATATCAAAAATTAAGTCTTGACGTGTAATTTTTTATACTATTTTTTTTGTCCTTGTGAATCTTCTACAGAATTTAGAATGTAGAAAATGTCACTCGTACAATGTACAAAATACACGCAGTTGTGTTTTTGTCGGTGAGTAAAGTGTGTGACATGAATTTTGAGTCTTTAGTTTTGAGTTTTGAGTCTTGAGTCTTGAGTTGACAGGCTCTCTGTCTTATGACAAGTGCCAGAGCTTTTGCCTTTTCCTCCCTCTTTTCTCCTTTTCACTTTCACTTGTCTCCATTATTTAATCCCATCCAAGTGGTTGTAAAAGTGACTGGGTGAAAATGGTAAATGCCATGGATCAGTCCTGAGTCCAGAGGACCTTTAGTTAACTGGAAAAAAACTTGGAGAACAAAACACATCTACTATATATTATGTATTTTTTCAGGAGGGTCTATCTATGTATGGGCTAGTAGCTAGGACGAGTGTAAATTAGTTACTGTAGACTTTAGTACAGTGCAAGAATGTACAGTGCAAATTGTAGATTGAGGAAAAATAGTGAATAAGAAGCAAAAGTTATTACATACATACATATTATATTAATGTATTTCCTTTTGTTTGTGAGGTTGTGGGTGGTAAATGGTAAATGTATTTGTATATATTTACTAAGTAGTAAATATACTAATACGAAAAATACTGCCGCTTTTTCTTTTTCTTTTTCTTTTTCTATTTCACTCAAGGGTAGCACTGAGAACTGAGACTGAGCTTAAAAGATTACGTTGTATATTATATATACATTTTTCTTCTGCATCATAGATGCACTATAGTTTTGTCACTACCAGCTATGTAAACTATCTAAAATCTAAACTGTAAAAAGAAAACTAACAAATAACAATAAAATGTCTCTTTTGTATCTTGAACTGTGTACCATTTATTTTCATCTCCACGATATACATTATACACTCTACACTCTAAACTCTAAAATGTAAAAACTGTGTAGGTTCCAAGTTCCAAAGTCTAACTATTTCCGGAAAAAGGGCAAGTACACCTCCGTGGATTAAAATTCCATCCTCTTTTACTTGTAAAAAGTAAAAGAATACCTATATAGCATAATACATCTATTACCTAGATTATAGATAGGATCTCTTTCACAACTACATACTTTTATTTATATTTATATTAGCCTTTGGCGTTGTGTAATGTACAATGCACAATATGTATTTTGTATATTACATTACATAGATAAGGTTACAACTTGCATATCTCTCCTACATAAATTTTTGCACCTGCCGTCCTCGTTTCTCATCTCAATTTTTCTCCTCCCGTGGTTTTTTCCTATACTTCGGCTCTGTTTTTATTAAGACGTTTTGCATGATGTACAATTTACAATGCAGAATGTACAATGTACACAGTACACAATACACAAGCATCCTCCACTCGGTTGTCGGTTGTCTTGTCGGTTAGCCTTTGTGATCTTTGCATGTTTATACAGAATACAGAATATATAGATAAAATTATGGTTTCTTTTCATGTTTCTCATATTGTGTGGTTAGTTATATAGATATCGGATATCGCATATCCGATATAAAAATATACAAGTATTCGATTTGTTCTTTTCTTGTGACCTGATCCGATCTGATTAGAACTTTGTACATTGTACTTTGTACTTTGTACAATCTTGTGGTTTGGTTTTTGGTTTTGGTGTCTGGTTTCTGGGTTTTGGTTTGGTTTTTTCTGGAAGAGTTAATCCGGTTTGTACCGGTTAAAATGCAGGCTGTATTTATAGTATGTGTTTTAGTAAAAAGTAAAACGCATATAGACAATGTATAAAATATACAGGAAACACAGTATACACAGTACACACACACAACTCTATTTTCCATCCGTCCTGATCGTGATATCTTCTTGTTCATTTTCCTGACTGTTTTTACTGTGTGCTGTGTACTGTAGGAAATGCCGCATACAGATCAGATTAGATCAGTTGGGATGAGATGAGGAGGCAAGTGAAGGTTACACACTAGACACTAGACATTATACATTAGACAATGCACTGCATCGGCATGTGTATCATGTATCATGTATTTTCCATGTGGAAGTGAAACACTGGAAACACTGGGAACACCGGACTAAAGAAGAAGAAGAAGAACGGTGAATAAAAAATTGTAGTGGGTTTAGTAGTTGGTTGTTGGAGGGAATATAAAACATGAGACACAGATGCTCAGGAGATGAACATGAACATTCAACATTGAATGTTGAACATGAACGTTGAGCATGAACGACGACGACTACGACGACGAGATGAGACGAGCGCGTCGACGTCATTTTCTTAGCGAGAGCTTTTTCTTTCCCTTATTCTCAAGCTCCTCTTGTGTCGTTGTGAATGCTCAAATGCTGAATGTTGAGCGCAGAGGATACACAGAGAGAGAGAAAGTTGGGGAAAGTAGAGAAAGCTTGTGTTTGTGTGTGTTGGTGGTAGTATTAGGATTTTCCCCTTGGCCGCTAGTGATGTGATATATGCGGCACTGTATAATGGCAATGGCAACGGCAACGGGAAAGTACAAGTATCATTTCTTCCACTTCATTTTCCCTCAACTCTAGACTCTAGGTTCTAGATTCCAGATTCCAGATTCCAGACTCACTCAACTCCGTTCAGTTCAGTTGAATCGACGAGGTTCTAGAGGAAAGAGGTTTATCTTTCACCCTTTGGTTCGCTTTGGTCGTGTGGCTTTGGTGAAAGTGAAACTTTTATCGTCTATCAAATTTAATAGCTCTCATCATCCAAGTATTTCCTTTCCTAAGGCTAATAATGGATCATGGGTAACGGGTAACGGGTAACGGATTCAGGATCAAGGGTAATTCCAGGAATGTGAAACAAAGTGTATACTTACAACTTTTAACATCATGTGAATTGAAAATTGAAAATTAAAAATTGTAAAAATAAATAATATTTTACTTGCTATTCAAGTTCTTCTTGGTGCTTTTAACAAGTGTGATATTGGGAAATTCCTGTAGGATAAAAGATAGATAGATGATCAACAGCAGTAAAGAGTGAAGTGAAAGTGTCTCATTGTTTATTGTGTGATCTAGAAAAATAATTTGTACGTTTTCCGTTACAGTTCCACTGTCCACTGTCCACTGTGTGGCTAATTATTGTAAAAGTATGTAAAAATGTGAGATGTACACAACAGGAGTAACAAAATTACAAGAGTTTTTTCTACCCTCTTTGTCTGATACCTATCTCAACAAAAATAGTAATAATAATAATAATAATTACGGGGGTCACAAGAACAATATCAATGAAAATGAGATAGGCTTGGAATCCTTTTCTCTGGATGAGAAAGACAATTCTGTGAATTTTAACCCAATTAAAAATACAAAAAATACTAATAATAGTACGACTAGTACCAATTCCACACCCACATCATTAATGAGTGGGGCAAGAGTTTGGAATGTGACTGACTACTTGTCCTTTGACGGTCCACCCTCCGACCTGTTCAACTACAGTTATAACAATGAGCCGAAAATGGGGGGTTATCACCACCGAAATAGATTCAGTTACCCTTTCCCTCATCAAAATCAAGATCAAAATCAAAATCAAAATGTAAATCAGAATAGTGTTGAACATGATCCGGACGATTTGGAGAAGAATCCTGCGTCCTCCTCCTACTTGGGTTTTGATTCTTTGGGTTCTTTTGAGTCCTCCATTTTACCCCCATTGTCCACAAGTATTTTCCAAGTGGAGTCAGAACTAGAAAACCAATTCATAGATGCTTTTGGTGCGGGGAGTGAGGGTGGAGGTGGAGGTGGGAGTGGGAGTGGGACAAGTATTGGAATCGGCATTGGCATTGGGACTGATGTTACAGCCACCGAAGGATTCTATACTATAAGTTGGTTGTCCATTTTCCTCATGGCCTTTCTCATCATTATTACCATCGTTGGAAATGTTTTGGTATGTATTCAAAAACAAAAAAAAAAGATGAAAAATAAAATACATAAACATTTTGAATATTTTTTTCATGCTTTTGATAGGTTTTTCATACAATCTTATAATTCTAATATTTTATTGGTGTTTGTGTTTTGTTTTGTTTTTTTTATGTATTATGTATCGGCCTCCTGGTTCCTGTGGTTCTGCTGGAATTCACCAAATTTGTGTTTGTCCTTGTACGTGTGCGGGGGGTTGTCACTCAATCATTTGGTGTTACATTGGTGTGTGTACATTTACTGTGTCAATGTACAATGTGCAGGTGTGTCTGTCTGTGATTCTTGTGAGGAAATTGAGAAAACCACAAAATTATCTACTAGTGTCACTGGCAGTGAGTGACTTGCTCGTTGCCGTTTTTGTCATGCCATTTGCTATCATCGTCGAGTTTTATCAGAGTCAGTGGCCGCTCAACACGGGACTTTGCGACTTTTGGGTCTCAGGTATGTCAATTGTCATTTGTCTTTTGTCATTTGTCATTTGTAAAACGGGAAAGAATAACAAAACAAAAATCACATTTGTTACATGAAAGTAAAAAAAAAAATCACTTTTGTTCCCCCTGTTTTTGTCACTAGTTTTTTTATTTATTGTTTATTGTTTACATAAACTGTTTTGCCCACATACCCAGTATTCAATCTTCAACGTTTATTCATTTTTTGCTCATTGTTTTTTATTTTGAACCTTGAGCATTGAATAGTGAATAGGCCTGTGATCTGTGAAAATTTCTTAAATAAAAACCATAAACATAAACAATCATAAACATGAGATAAAAGGTCCAAGAAAAGGGCATTTATCCAGTTATTTGTTTTTGTTTTAACCCTGTCCCTGTAAAAAGAGTTTTCTTTTGATTTTTCATTGCCAAGTATTAAGTATATAGTTATCTTTTTTTTCTAACATCTCAAAATATTGTTTTAAAGCACCTTTGGAATTTTTCTATTCCCTAAAAGTACTAATGTTCCAAAACATGTTGAAATTTTTATGAGGAAAAGCTACTAGAAGAGTAGATACTTCCCAGGAAAATGAGAGAAATGAATATTTTATGATTGTACGGCACGTCAGACAACAAACAACAGACATCAACATCAACATCACACATCACTTATGTATGATACTCCCACCATCGAATTGCACTGCATTTACTGTTGACTGTTGACTGTTGACTGTTGCTTCTCTTATCTATTGCTACAAGAACATAAGTGTTCTCTAGACTCTCGACATTACTGAAAAAGTGTAATGCTCAGCTCAGTTTTGAGTTTGTTTGACCTTTGCAGGAAAAAAATACTCAATCTTTCAGCTCCATTACGGAAATGGACAACTTACATCAGTAGAAATTCTTGAGAGATTCTGCTTCTGATTCTCATTCTGTGTTTGGAATGCCATTTATGTTTAGTCCTTACATCTTACATCTTACATGATACAAGAAATACGGTGTAAGATACACAAGTCAGAAAGAGCATCGAGAGATGATAGACTAAACACTGAACATTGAAAGCTGAAAGCTGAACTGTTGACTGTATATGAGCAAAATTTCTGTGATTCTCTGATTATTTCTGTCATCCCTCTTTTTACATCAGTCACATCAGATCTTTTTAGACGAGATAAAATAAAAGGTAAAACTGATACAGAATGAAGAATACACGTTGAACTCTGTATCTTGTTTACTTCAGGAAACAGATATAATTCAAAGTTAGTACAATGTGCAATGTACAATGTACAAAGTACGAAATATGAAACACAAATGGAAAACCTGTTACCTGTTTCCACTTTCCACTCGACAAACAGATTTTATAAAAGTCATAACATTTTGACTTTTGATGTTGATTAATGTCGTTTGTGTCCAAGTAAAAAGATGTGATGTTTACTGTGCTTCCTATTTACTCTCTACTCCATTTTATACTCCTGTTTTTTCCTTTCTTTGTGCATCAAAAAAAACATGTATATTTTGAAACATTTGTACCTATTTTGATTAAAAATTCAAATTTGTCTACAGTCTACACGCTCTTTATACTTTTTCCTCGTGTAACAAAAATCACGTAAGATGTAAGATATTAAAGTCGGTTACGTTACGTCATTTTGTATGGTGGATGGCTCACCTACTCACCTATAAATCTTGCTCAGGGTTTTGTGGAGACTTTTGTAGCATCCGAGTCTCAAGGTGATAAACGTCATCTTTACTTGCATCCTGCGTACTGCGTACAATGTGTTTCGGTTTACACAATAAAGGGATGTGTATCATCCTCAATTCTCCTGTTTGATCATTTATAAGTTATATAAATGTAATTTACGCAGTACAATAGACAGCACGCAATGCATAGGTAATAATTTCACCTTCTACAAGTACAAAAGTATTACAAATTCAAACATATGTACGAATGTGTGTGTGTTTTTTCTTTTTTCCAACTTTCTATTTTGCACTAGTGATTTTTTGAATGCTGAATCATTGTGACAAAAGGGCTTAAGAGTTTTTTGATCTTGCAATTTCTATTAGTTTTCAGTTTTCTCCGTGTTTTCCCCATTCACCGTAAATCGCAAACCTTTTTGTAGAGGAATTCCAATGCAGTTTTCATACGAACAAAACAAAGGGAAAATGAAAGCAAAGCAAAAAGAATGGAATAGAATAGAAAAGAATAGAAAAGAAATGTCTCAATTTTAAGTATTATGTATTCACTATTCATCCACTCACAACTCACAATCAGAGAGTCACAATCATCCGCCTACTTTCATTACATTTTTTGTAGACTGGATACTGGATACAAAGTAGGAAAAAGTCAAAGAAAGAAAGAAAGAAAGAAAGAGAACAGAAAAGAAAGAATATGAGTGTGAAGGAGTCAAATTAAGTTTGGATCAACGGGTTTACATTTTGGATTTTGGGTTCTGGATTCTGGATTCTTCATTATTCGCCCTTCACTCTTCTCGCTCTTTCTTCTTCATTATGGATTCCAGATTCCAGAGAGTGCTGAAACTTCTTTTTGGTCTGGATTTTTAACAGGAAATTGTCATAATGCTCCACTGTACACTGCACATATAATATATTATGTACTTAAATGATGTAAAATGTGCTCCAGACCAGAGAATGGAAAAAAACTGAATAAGTTCTCTTCCCTACCACATTTTTTTTATCTTTTACTTACATCTTTCATTTCTTTTGAAATCTGAATCTAAATCTAAATCTGGAGAGTCTATAGAATCTGTAAAATCTCGGAAATTTAGAGATGCAAAGATTTTGAGTCGTTGTTATGCACAATCTTAAATCTTGAATCTTGAATCTTGAATCTTGAATCTTGAATCTTGAGTCTTGAGTCTTTTGAGTCTTGAGTCTTGAGCATCAGTAGGAAGTAGAAAGTAGAAAAGAATGAAAGAACCTCCATCTCAATTCTCAATCCTCAATTCATCTCATCTCATTTACTTATACTATTTACATTTTTACATGTAGATGAGCCAATTCACCATTTTCAATTCTCAATTCTCAAGTCTCAATCACAGGAACTCTTTATTTGGATATTTTATATTCGTATACGTACCGTCTATTTTACAAGTGCAAAAGAGAGTAGAGCGATGCAGATGGTTAATTTTAGAAGAAAACCACTTGGAATTTACCATTTACCATATAAATCTAATGTAGTGCATATTGCGTGCATAATATCAATATCCTCTGTATAATATTATATTTTCAGTCAACGTTTTACGTATCTACAATGTACAAATTACTACATAACACATAACACACACTGTGACATAACTATTAGAACTATTAGAAAAATAAGAAGAAGAAGAAGAAAATAACAAGAAAATCTAGAGACCGAGATTGAGCATTGAGCATTGAATATTGAATATGGAGTTTGGAGTATGGACAATTTGCAATGTGCATAACACAGAGGCAGAGACAGAGACAGTTGAATAGAAATTGGAAAAGTGTCATTCAATTTGAACTGAATGGTGAGTGCAGAATCCAGAACCCAGAATACGAAAGAAGGAAGAAAGAAAACTGAGTATTGAGCATTGAGAATTGTAAACTGAGGCTATACTCTATACTTTGTAAACTGTACACTGTACATTGTACATTATACACTCAACGTGCAATCTTGAGGCACTGATGAGGACGAAAGACGAAAAATGTTAAATATAGAGAAAAATACTTGTTCTTATAGTATGAGCCTCTACTCTATACTCTATACAATTGACAATCTACAACACTCAAATACTCTAAACGTTTCGAGTTCCAAGTTCCGAGTTACAAATTGGGGAGATGGATAATGGATAATTGACACTGGGACTGAAACTAGATTGAATTGGATATTAAATTGGAATATTGGTACAAAATACAAAATACACAGTATGCAGTATGCAGGAGGAAGTATAGGATACGATTACATGATGAGGAGATTCAAAAATTTACAAATTTCTGGATCCTGGATTCTACTTTTAGACTGTAGATTGTAGATTGACGTGCGTCACACATGGCACATGGTACATGGCAAACAGCCTAGTTGAAGAACAGATTGAGAGATATAATAAAGAGGAAATTTTTATTATTAGTTTTCTTTACATGGAGCCAATTTAATGGAATTGTTTGAATTTTCGGCAGGTGCAAAACCTTCAGGATTCCAGGATTCCGGGATTCTGCAATTCTAAAATTCTAGGATTCTAGGATTCTAGGATTTCACCACTTTATTGCATATTACACATGTATAAAAATCTGTTTAAAGGATTTCCCATTCCCCATCCAGTTACCATTTACAGACGAGAAATGGTAGGACAATTTTTCGCCACCTGCAACCTGCACATTCAAAGCTCCCAGTTTTTGTAAATGGTGAATTGTAAGAATTTAAATTGTTCCTCTTTTATTACGAGGGAAATCCAAGCGGTAGGACTATCAATACAGAGTCGATATTCCATGTCATAGAATAAGGTTGAATGCACGATGGGGAAAAGGAAGTAGAATGTAGAATGTAGACTGTAGACTTGGCGGTTTCCGTTGCATTCATGTCCACTTTTTGCTATAAAACATGTCCTCAGTACAACGTTGGATGGGATCTTCTTCCCATATCCAGCCCATTTGAAATTCCAAATCCGGAATCTGAAATCTAAAATTCTATAGATAGATTTTATAGATGTTGGACATTGCTTGGCCACAGAAGAATCTATTGCGCGGAACATTGGCCACGCTCCACGATTCCTCATCATATGAAGAAAAACCTGCTCAATTTTCTCCAGTTTTCTTCCTCAAAGTCAACTGAATGACTTACTCAGAACTCAGAACCCTATTCAGTCTCAAATGTTATTTGACTTTGACTTAAAGTCTTTGACTTTCAGCTGGGTTTGAATTTTTTACATCAAACCTTTGGCTTTGTAAGGCAGAAATATGTAATATGTATAATATATAATATATGACATAAGACATAATATTATATAGGTGTGTGATGATTTCTGGTTTCAAAGTGAACGGCTGTGAGCTGTGAGCTGTGAGCTGTGGCTTTGAAACGGCTGGATTCAGAATTAACTGTCCGATGTCCGATGCAATATGCAATATACAATGCAAACTTATGACGACAAAAGGATGGAATATGGAATACGGAACACGGAATACGGACCATGGATTTGGACAAGTATAAAAACTATAAAAAGTAAAGGAAAAAAGGAACAGCTTTTTCACTGACCACAGTCCAAAATCCAAAGTCCAAAGTCTATAATCTTTAATGCTACATTTGATCTTTTGACTTCTCAATTCTCTATTCTCAATAAAAAAACACGGGGAAATTTTCCGACATTACGGGGACTGGACATTGAAAGCTGGAAGTTGAAGGTTGGTTGAAAGTACGCGACAAAGAAAGCGAGAAAGAGAAAGAGAAAAGGAAAAAAGGGAAAAGGCAAAGTATATAAAAAATAAACTGCCTACTGGAAACGGGTAAATGGTTAAGTATTTGAAAATCCTCTTGAGGTCATGCACTTCATGAAGGAAAAACTGTAAAATTTCCTTGTCTTTGTCATTTCATTGTATATTTTACGTATATAGTATATAAGCTCTACATTCTACATGCTGTCCCCTTTTTTATCCTGTTCTTTAGACTCAAATCTCCAGTCACAAAAGCCTAAAATGTAAAAAGTTTTCCTTTACACAAAGTACACAAACCAAATCCAAATCCAAATGTTTTAACTCTACGACTCTACTTTTACTTGTGTCCTTTAACTCAGCCTCTTCACTCAAGAATCAAGAGAATCAAGAGAATCAAAATACTCTAGACTCAGATACCAGAAAAGAACTACAGAAAGGAAAATCCTGTCCTTTTCATTCTCTCTCTACTTTACTCTATACTCTATACTCCCTGCAGTACACACCTGAGACTGAGACCTGCTCTGACTTTGGACGAGCCACGTACATCTAGAATCTAGAATCTAGAGTTCTTACAGCTCAAGTTTTTTTCCACTCTGTTTGATTCAGTCTCCAATCTCCAATGAAAAGTCAATTCAGTTCTACATTCTACATTCTACAGTCTACACATGTACGTAATTTGAATGCAGATTCATATAAGAGTCACCAGTCACCAGAGCATCTGTGCTCCAAGTTGTGTTATGCAATCCTGTGTTTTTTACCACACACGCTTCATAAAATCTGAACATGACATTTCACATTTTAGAGTCAACACTAGTAATTTAAATCAGACCAAGTGAAGGTCAAAGGAAAATTCAAGCAAGTGTTTAATATACATAATATTCATATTCATAATTTATAATCCGTCCTTAGGATTTTAAAGCATTAAAGCTGTCGAAAGAGAACTGAAAATATTATATTTCGATATTTACATTGTATACATAGAAGTAATCTGTAACTCGATTAAAGCTTGTGTCTTGTGTCAAAAATTAAACATGAAACTGTTGAGTATAACAGTGTGCTTCAAAGTGCAAGATAAGAATAAATTATTCTTCTACATTTTCATATCTATTGTAGATTGTAGAATCTAGAATCGAAAGAGGTGAGAAATGAATAATGAGCAATCAGCAATCAGATCGGAGATCGGAGACAGAGTATAACTTTGGTAATCCCTAACTTTTAGATGAGACATCACAGATATAGCATTTTGTGGTTTGTTTGGTTTGAAAGAGCCTTTTTCTTGATTTCTCATGAACTTGTCTGCCATCTAACCTCTACATGATGGTTTTCACATTTTCTAGATTTCTGGAACTGTATTAATCATTAAAATACAAGTTTTACCATCATACTGAGGATTAAAAGTGGAACAGAAAGTTTTTTTGCAATCCTTTTGAACATGTTATATTTATTATGCATTTTGCATAGTAGATTTACTTTACGCAAGTCGTCGTAATCATCTCATAACATTATGCTCAAAACCTGAACTCAAGTTTTCTTCAAGTGTCCTGAAATTTTGAAAGGTCAAAGTTGAGTATTCTGTCTTCCGTCTTCCGTCTCTCGTCCTTCATTCTGCACATTAAAAACAGATGAATAAAATGAAAAGAAATTACTATAAATGTAAAAATTCAGATGCTCTATTTCCTATTTCCTATGCCATGATGCCGTATTAAGTATTACGTATTACAGATGTGTTATACTTCTACAGGAGAAGTTTAAAGTAGTCAAAGAAAGAAATGTGTGCAAAGGTGAAAACTCCAGAGGTTTAAAGCATCACAATTTCTTCCTTTCCGTTCATTTAATAATGATGATTATTGCCATCGCATCTTTGTAGACTGCGGACTCTGAACTGTTAACTCTTTGGATGCCTTCAAGCACCCAAATTCCTAAAAATAGTCAACTATCAAAAATGGGATCAGCTGAAAACTTCATCTACAACTTCAACCGAATTCAAATTCAAACATTTTGTTAGTATCTAGAATCTAGAATCTACTTTATTTTAAAACTGTTGTAAAACTGAAATCGAGTAATAATATAAAAACGCAAAAAAAATATTCCAGTTTCTGACCGAGCGGATGAAAACTCCTTTCTGAAAGAAAGAAAAAGAAGGAAAGAAAGCATAGATAGTAACCGTAAAAGTTTAGTGATTCTTTTCAGTATTTGTAGTTTCAAACAAGATCCAAAAGTACATGGTACATTGTGCAAAAGTATGTCCGTTTAAAAACAAGGACGTTCTCTCTCTCTTTTTCCTACTCACAATCATATCATCATATACTTCTCTAAAGCAACAATTCTGTCTGTGTGTCCGCAAAGTGGTCGAAGGAAAGGTCGGAGGTTAAAATTAACTGCACTGTTGGACAGAGCATGTACCCTTTTCCTATAATTGGACTCATGACCCGGGTCATTGGATGACCTTTAAGGGTATATCCCAGGTCAGGTCATGTACGCATGCATGTGCATATGTATATAGGGTATATACATGCATACATGCAAACTACGCAGTAATATAAGCTCAGTCATATGCA
>JABASP010002256.1:0-21518 GCA_019776565.1 Sminthurinus signatus | reverse complement strand
TAGTAGTGTAAAGGAAGAAGAGGATAATAAACCACACATTTCAATGATAAATGCTCAATCATCCTCAAGTACAAGTATTAGTATAAATAGCAAACCTGTCAATGTAGCAAGCACAGAAGAAGAAAAGAAAGAAAAAGACAAGGATTCAAATTGGATGGATGTTGGATATGTTACAAAGAATCAACTGATTATTAAAGAATATTATAATGTTTCTGAAAAACTACTAGAATTGAAACCAGATCTTGACCTTTCCAAAGATTTGGAATTTATCAAAAAGAAGATTGAATTACAACCTGGAACTGCCTACAAATTTCGTGTTGCTGCTATAAATTCCTGTGGACGTGGACCATGGAGTGAAGTAAGGAGATAAAGAATATTATATACTACATATACTAATAAAAAATATTGTTTGACGATTGAATGGTTGATGATAATTTGGCGTTATAAATTATCATACTGTTATTTTGTTTCTTTTGTTTTTCTATAGGTTTCTGCATTTAAAACATGTTTTCCTGGATATCCTGGTGCTCCGTGTTCAATTAAAATTTCTAAATCTCCCGAGGGTGCCATGATTTCATGGGAACCTCCTCAAAATTCATATGGCGATATTGTTGAGTATTCTGTATACTTAGCTGTCAAACACCATTCCGCTCAACCTACTGTAATTTTTTTTAAATAAAATATCTCAAAATTGAATTCTAACATACATTATAATACAAGTATAATAATACTATGGTGCATTTTATGAAAATTTATAACATTTTTGTTATTTTTAACTTTTACTAATTTGTTTTCTTTGAAATATATTAAGGCTGAACCAAAGGCTGGTGCACCAAATTTATCTTTTATACGAGTATACTGTGGTGCTCTAAATCAATGCAGGTAAAAGTCTTTTACTTTATGTAATATTTATGTGTACAAAAACTACAGGTTATTCTATTTTAGGTTTAAAAAATTTTGTAAATGAAACTAGTAAAACAGAAGAATTAATTTTTTTAATTAATAATAATTTTTTCTACAGTGTCTACAATTCAAGTCTGCAATCCGCTCATGTCGATACTGCTACAAAACCTGCAATTATTTTCCGTATTGCTGCAAAGAATGTGAAAGGTAAAAACTTTGAAACATGTCAAAGTCAATTTCTATATAATTCATTTCACGATACAGAATACAGATAATAAACATGCAGAGTAAAAAACAATGATAATTAATAATGATTAATAATAATGTTTATATAGGTTATGGTCCAGCAACACAAGTACGCTGGTTACAAGAATCAGCCTTTCCTAACTTTTCTGGAATAAAACGACTTAATGACAAGACTGTGCCAGGGGGAAAACGGTTGAAATTAGAAGACTCCCTGGGATATCAATAAGAAACATTTTTTTAAACTAAAGACTATTAGTATTATTGTAAGTAAAAAAAGTTATTATACTATAATTTATTATTATTATTCATATACTTCTTAAAAATCTTACAGTTAGTTCTTAAGGAACAATTTACTGATCCAAGTTCCAAGTGTTAAAAACAAAATTTAAAAAAAAAAGAAATTACAGAGAGGAAATATTTCAAAGATGACAGAAAATTTAGTTTTTAAAATAATTTTAACAATTTAGGTGTAAAAAATTATCTCTAAAAACTGTGTGTTGTATAATATTTCAGTTCTGTTTCTTAAAGTGTTATTTACTGTAAATTCTTAATTTATTTATTCTAAAAACTAGTTCACTTCTATACCTGTATATGTATTCATATTCTTTACCCTTTCTGTATGCACTATTTTGTATTACCTCTGGGTAATTTTATTTTATTTTAAACCAACTCAAAATTTCTTTCAGTGAGTAACGAGTAATAAGCAACTAAACAATAACTGTTACAATTCTAATAAGAAATATTTATACTGATCTTCGCCTTTATTCCCGTATTTATTTTACTGTCGTGTGAAAAATGCTCGTTACCTTTTACCTTCATTGTGTATTTATGAAATGATTTTGCTGTGTTTACTGTGTTAATACATGTTATAAAATAAAAAGTATAATATTTAAATACTTTGCAGTTATCATTGTTGAAGTGAAAAGTAAAATTACCTACATGTATTTCAAGAAATGAAAAATGAAGTTGAAGCCTTTTCTTCTGTATTCTTTTGCGTATATAAAAGATACCGTACAACAATACTTTCTATTTATCCAGTTTATAAAAAAACTGTATAATATTTTGTAGCAATATTGTACGAAATCCCTATTGTAATACTTGTCTTATTTTATTATTTTAGACTGTTGACTATTGCTTATGATATAGTAATTAGTAATTTATATGTATATAATATTTATCCAGTGATTTACGCAGTGTTACGTTTATTTATTTTTGTGTTTATTTGATATTCTTCTTTCTCCAGTAACGAATTTCTGAATGAGAAAAGCGAATGTATAAGAAGCGACTGTCTGTGCTTAGTGTTTATTCAGTGAATGGAACTTTTAAAATTATTTTTGCTCATTTTACAATGAAATTGAATGACTGAATGTGTGTGACTAATCCCTTCCTTCAGAATAATGTGTAGAAGATAAAAGAAGGTTGTTTTTATAGTATGTGAAAATCATAAATAATATTAACATTAGCCAATTCTTTGTTTTGAGAATAGTTGATATTATTTTACATTATGTTTTAACATTTACATAGTAGATCAACGTGTGTGTGCTTGGAAAAATGTTGGATAGCATGTATTAAATATATTATACTATTTATATATACCATGATTCAATCATTATATTATTACAATAATTATTGTTAATCAGCTTACTCAATTCCTGTTATTCTAGTTTTAATATACCTAGTAATTTTTGTCAACTAAAAGCAGACCTCGATAATCTGTAAAGCTCGCATAACCGCGAAAAATTTTGCGAGCTTCGCTCGCAAAATATTTGTCATTTTTCTTAGAAAATAGACACTCTTAAGTGCCCTTTTCTAAGAAAATGGCGCTTGAGTCGGCCATTTTTCTTAGAAAAGGACACTTAAGGGTACCTATTTTCTAAAAAAAATGGCCGCTCTCGCGGCACGCAAAAAAACATACTACGTTTTTGCGACACTCGCAAAACCGCACGGTCGCGTGGTCGTACAGATTATCGAGGTCTGACTAAAAGACTACGATACATATATTACATACGTCTAATAATTGGTAGTATATATTACAAAATAATCTTGTTTTTTCTTCTGTCTATTGATAGTTATATCTTGCTAAAAGAATAATGATTGTAGTATAAACTACATGATATTATAACAAAATATTCTGTTGATATCAACATGAAAATGCGATACTTTGAAAGAAACTAAAAAATAAACGAAACAACATGTTATTTATTTAGCGATGAAAATCTGTGTTACATACATGTTTGCTTTGTATGCATAGTGCATAATGCTCACATTCATAATCTTATTGTATTGACCAAGCTAAATTTCACGAACATTAAGCAAGCATAAGACAAATAATACATCAAAAAGACGGTCTAGAGTCTAGAGTTCCATATTCATGTGTCCAGGTCAATCTGTGCATTTTTTGACCTCTTCTCCCTCTGGCATTTGAATTTGGTCTGGCGATGACAATGCAACTATAGTAAATGAGTAGTAATTATATGGACAACATTAATATTTTCTAATGAATGGGAGAGTTTACTAGAGAACCTCGAAGACTCAAAAAATGTCAGAGATTTTTACCAAGAAAATTATACACCAGTCTTTCAAAACGTTCTATTCAGGAATTAACTAAATGAGAATTTTAAATGGCTACCACGAAGATTCATGCATTACATTCTACATTTTGATGTGAATAGAGAGATTTTGTAAAACTGATAAAATGATACAACACAAAGGAAATACACACATTATGATGCTTTGAAAATTTAGAGTAGAATGAAAAATCAAAATTTTATCTCGAAATCGATCTATTTGCATGTTTAGTGATTGATATGCTGTTCATTGAGCAGTCCTATTGAATAGAAAAGAGGGGCGTACATATATGTGATATGTGTATGAATTTAGAATGAACAAAGGCTAAATCAATGCTTTATTGTGCATAGTCCAAACATCATAATATTATACATGAAATTGCCAAAAAAATGTTTTGGGATGAAATAAAATTACATCAGTTGGCAACCAGACGAGTTTAAAAAAGCACCACCTTACATACCACATCATAGAAAATTAGATAATTTCTACACAAAGATACATTTAAAATTCACGTAATATTGTGTAGAAACATTAGATTTATATCGTAGCCGTTTATTTTAAATCATCTGTACTCTCTAACATGGAAAAATTTAACTGGAAGAAATTTCATTTATTTCTCCTTTTGATTCATTTTCTACACTTTGTAAATTGTGAAATGGAAGGAAAACAACAACTAATACGTTCTGTAAATTCACTGATTAAAAATTCCAAATCCTTTTCTTTTCCAACCGAAATGAAGCCATTACCTTACTACAAACCACCCGGTTTGAATTCTTCAAGATCAACTTCCTCATCAATTTACTTTCCCCCAAGTTCAGTTAATCGTCCAGAATCCAAACCAACAATATCCTCAAACTCTGATTACATGCAAGAACCACCAAGAAGAAATGATACCTTTGTTTCATCTTCATCTACTGTTTATGAACCATCTCGAGATTCAACATCTAATTTTTCATCAAGCAGTACTGGTGGTTTTTATCCAGTAAACAAGACAACTACAGATAACAAGATTAATCAAAATTTGAAACCACAATATGGAAATTTCGGAGGAGGAGGACGGAATCCACAAGGGTCAATTGGACCAAATTCTAATGAAGATGTGGCGTCATCCTCCTCTTCATCATCATCAGTGTCATCATCATCATCAAGTACTGGCAATAGTTTCAATAAGAATCATACACTTGTGAGTAGTAATACACAAACGTCTTCTGGAAAACTTCCATCCACTGATGCCTCGAAAATATCCTTCAATGATGATGATGAAGAAGAAGATGGAATGCAACATGGAGAAAGTAATGGAGAAAGTATGGGTGAGACTCCTTCTGTTTCACTACCGGGCAGTGCAACATCATCTACTTCCTCCTCATCTGTTTCCTCTTCAAGTTCCATTCCTGGACAAAGTTCGACTGTATCAAAAGATGATTTTAAAACAACCAATACTGGACAAAATCATAATTCTACTAAAAATATTGATGGACACCAAACAATGACAAACGTTTCATCCTCTGTCACAACCAATACAAATAACAATGATACTGATTCAGATATCCCAAGTGAAGAAGAAGAAGAAGAAATAAGTAGTGTAAAAATAACTAATAGTACATGTACAAGTACAAGTGTGAGTACTAATTCTAAAAATCCAATCAAATGTTAAAGTTATATTTAAATATGCTAAACTTGTACATAACATTACAGTTTACAATACACATTACACATCCTGTATATTATACACAATTATAAACAAAATGATTTAACCTATTATGAAGTCTTAACCAAGTCTTCAAATATATGTAAAACAACACATGCCATTTTCTGTAAATAAAATCTATAAGCTTTCACGTACACTTTCAGTACTATTCATAATTCATACAAAGTTATGTGAATTAGTGTTAGTTTGCTATATTTTTGCACCAATGACCAATGTACATACATACATACATATATGTAGTTTGAATTTATTCATATTCCTTGTAGCAATGTGACATTTACACATGCACTGATTAAAATATGGAAGAGATTGTCACATGAATGACCCTTACGATTTTGCATGTTATGTCTGTATATAGGCAGAGAATAAAAGATTCAAGTTTGATTACAACTGGAAAATTCAAGGATTTTTTGAACATGTGGATGATACTGAAAAATATAAAATGGATCCATTTGTATTTAAACTTGAAGACTTGAAAATCCTGTCTGATGTTTTATCTGGAAGTTGGTATGTTGTTTTTCACAGTGTTCGTTATTAAATGAAACGTTTTCAATATAAAAATGACTACAATACTTTTTATAACTTTTATACTTGTACAAATATATTTTAGGTACATTTCATTGACACAAGAAAGTGACACATCAAATTCTGGATCAATGAATTCCGGGTCAGCCTTATGGACATTGAATTTAACTTACCAGACAGAGGATGACACCAAAATGTATATTGAGGTAGAACTTGAGAGTAAAGTTGGAACAAAAACTCATAATTACATTCCAATTACTATCACTCATACAACAAGTCAACAAAGGAAACATAAAAATGTCCATGTTTATGAAATGATTTGGGAGGATATCAAATATAATAAATATGGAGACTCAATCATCAATGTTGCATCCAATAATCAAAGAAGAACAATCAAATCTACTCGTTACAATAATATTAATGATACAGATTTGGAATTTGTTTTTTATTTTGAAGCTGTCATTGTACACAACGTTTCCAATTCAAGTAACTGTTAAGCTCTAATTGTTTAGTTGTGTATAATTTCACATTAAATAAAACAGAAGGTCATTCACTTATATACAGGTCATTTTTTATTCATTCATTTTCTTCATATAACAAAGCCACAGAAATTTTTGTCAATGATTTTCCTTCTCCCGCGGTTCATTCAAGCTGGAAAATTATTGTTTGTTTCCGATTTGCTCTGAATCGCAGCGAAACACAATAAAACAGTTCCAGTTTAATTGGAAATTAAATGGATTGAAGGTTATAGTTTATAAGTTGTTTTTTTTGCACTACAGGCAAAAATGTTGATTTAACATTTAACTTGAGTAGAATCTATTGTGCTGTATGGACTATGGACATAGTTATTGATAAAAAGTTTTGTGTTGTGTTTTTCTTTAAGATTGAGATTCAGGCTTGTAAAATGATAGAATCATAGAATCATTTATCATTATTATTGCAATATAGTAATTGTCATTTTTTTAATTTCATAATTTTTATGTAGTTATAGTTAGTTCAGTGTTCAGTGTCTTAACCATGAAGCGTAAAGTTACAAGAAAGACGAGAAGTAATGATACTAAAAGAGCCTTAACAGAGTGTAAAGGACTTTTAGAATTGGTCGAATGTCAAGAAAATGGCATTAGAACTCGTCCACGGATATATTTACGAGGACCGAAGGTACATAATACAATATGTAATTAAAATGTACTACTTTTGTTTCGTTCTATTTGTTATCGATATATTTAAAATGTAAAGTTTTTCTTGTAACCTATGACCAATGGTGTGAAGTAAGTATATGTATTGATGTATTGATAAAGAAGTAAAGTAAGGATAAATATTAATAATTATTCTTATTAGTAAAAGTACTATTCAATCCTATTTTAAGAATTAAAACTACAGCATTGCAATATCATAATATTATGTAGAAAATTCATAGTAATCTGACAATATTATGGGCCTCAGATGTATTCATTAAAAGAATGAATTACATGATGTATGTAATATTTTATGTAATTCAAGGTATGCGTATATTTATTTAGGTATTTATTTATTGGAGTATGCTACATTATTTATGAAATGATTTTTTTTAAGCGTTATTCGTGTGTGTATGTGTGCACATATTAAATATTGTGTTTATATATTATATTAATGTCTCAGTTCTTCTCTTTTTTTTTATTCTCATAAAATATCCTTTTTCAGGTCACATTTGGGAGGGCACTCGACAGTATAGTACAATTGGATTCTTCTCAGATATCTCGTAATCACTGTGTTATGGAATTTTCCAAAAAGAAATGGAAAATCAAGGACACAGTGAGTTTTGATTCAAAATTTTTGAATAACAACTAACAAATGATAGTGGTTTTTTATAAGTTTTAATTAATGAATGTTTGCATTATTTACTGTCTGCATTAGAATTTTGCCCCCTTAGAATCGTGAATAATGCTAGTTTTATTTTAAACAGAGCCTGAATGGAATAGCTGTAAATGGTCAAAAATTGCCTAGTAATGAATTTGTCATTTTAAAAAATGGAGATGTTATTTCGTTTGTTCGTGCATCACCTATTTTGAAATATACATACTTTGAAGATAAAAATCGACCATTACAAAGTAAAGTAGATGTCTTTAACAGTGTGCCATTAAACTCCTCATCTCCTAATTCAAGCCATAATAATACTTTCGAAATTGGGGAAAATTTATCAACAAGTAAGTGCCTTTCATATTATACAGCATTATAATATTATACAGCATTATAATATTATGTACACTAGCCAAAACAATTGAAAGTAAAAATTGATGAAAATAACTTTATGAGTTCATGTTTGTTTGGTTATTTATTTGTGATTTTCTTTTATTGTAACCGACTAAATCAGTTGTAAACTTCTCTACTCGTAATAAATCGAAATCTAAAGAACCAACGGCACTGTTTGAAAGGAATGAAGAAGGTATATCTAAAGCTGATGTTTCATCTGTTCCGAATAATCCAGAACTGCAAACGGTATTTTATTTTCAATTTTATTTTCTACATTACATTAATTTTTTTTTTAACCTCTAAAACAACACTATGTGTTTAATTTCAAAGTATGCTTGATTTTATTCATCAAATTATTCTTTTCTTTTGTGTTGCGTTTTAGAATTGTATCCAACAAAGTCCAGTTATTGGAAATCAAAAAAGTATTCTATCAGATTCAACTAAGATTCAGCCACTAAAAGAAATATCTGTAGAAGACATACCAATACGTAAACGTGAGCTTGATCGCAAAAGAAAGCTAGAAGAAGATTCAGTGAAAATTTGTAAAATACCCAAATTGGTTTACAGTCAAAATGAACAAACAAGTGATGTCGATAGGTACTTTAATTATATATATTATAATTTATGTTACAATGTGTAAAAATGTGATGTTTTATAATCATTTCAACGCAGAGGTATTGTTACTATTTACTATTTAAGAAAGTTTCTTTACTGTTTAATATTCATTTTTATGTTCTTTGAAAAATATATTATGTTTTTGAATCAAGTTTTTAAGTTTTTCACTCTTGTTCTTTGTGGAGTCATAATTGATTAATTCAATGTTGTGAAATGTTTATAGAATACTTAATAAGGATGATACTGAATTGAGACAACAGTCAAATTCTAATTCTGAGGTTGTCAGTCAAAATAAGAAGCAGCTTGATATCACTCATCTGGAGGAAAGATTAAACATACAAAATAATATCTTGGGTATGTGTTTCAAAGCTAATCACTCATATTTATGTAATTGAATGACTTTAGACTTTACATAATATAAAATATAATATAACTCTAACCAACTTTTACATATATACAGATGAACCTGCTATCTCTGAACAGCAAGTAAAACTAATTAATGAACCAAGTAGAAATGATCGAATATCACAAAAAAGGCCTTCTGCTCAATTTGGACCAGCTTTCTACCAAAATCGATTCTTTTTACCTCCTCTGTTATTTGGTAAAAGTATGTTTATTTCTCAAATTAAATTCTTGTGTTTTGTAAGTTTTTGTAAAACTTTACAAATAGTGATTAATTATGGACTTGTGATGACTTTTTGTTATAGATGGAAATGAAGTTAAAAAGGAATTGGATAAAGTGTCACATGATAAACCTACATCATTGAGTGGAAAATTACATTTGGACAAAGAAAAGGACATAATTTCAGAACCTGTCAAAACATTGGATCCTAAGCCAGTAATTATCAATTACTATAAATAAATAAATTTAAGTGCACAGACTGATGTATTCCTATACATATCTTTTATTAAAGATATCTGTCTGACATTTGTTTAGCTGTATATTTTACCCTTTAAATGAAATTATTAGTAATATTGTTCATCATTATTTTGTAATTATATAGGTTGAAAATGTCCTAAAAAATCAAGAGAGAGTAAATGAAATTTGGTTGAATATACTAAATAAAAGACTTGAAACTCTGAAAAGGGAAAGAGAGGAAAAGGAAAGAGAAGAACAGAGGAAATCAGAAATGAATCTGCAACAACAGCAAATGAATAAAAATGGTCCACGTAGATCTAATCGTGTTAGTAAACCACCAGAACGTTTCGGCAGCGTCAAACTACCTCTTCAAAGTGTTTTACGTGATAGTACACGGACATCAAGATCAGCAAAGGAAAAGGAACAGCGTCATGAAGCTCTAGAAATTAGTAATCCGTCATTCAGGGCTAAACTACAAAGGTTAAATCGTGATAAGGGAATTGGATCAAGTTCTCAACCAGAAACGTATTTATGGAAAAGAAAAGACTGGTCTCAACGAAGAACACAAGCAAGACTCGAATTTTCTCGTCGTTCTGCCCTTAGCACCGCAAATACAATCAAAAAATATTTAGACAATTTACCTGAGTGAAGTTTTTTTTTTTTTTTTAGTGATTTTTAATAATGTTCGCACTGTTCTTTAATACTTCAATCACAGCATCTGAAGTTTTTGATTTTATAAAAAAATTTAAAAATATACTAAGTATAAATGTAGCAGATGATTTCATGATTACTGAAATGAGAAATGAGGCTCATGAGACTGATTAACTGTGTCAATTTCAACTATACATGCAACGACGTGTTTACTAGTTTTTGTTACCGTTCACAGCTTATTACACTGTCTTCTAGATTTATCTATAATATCTATAGAAAGCTCTATAGAAAGCTAGAACTTGAAATTGATTTGACACAAGAAATAATTTCAGTATTATCAAATATTATAGCAATAATTGATTTATGGAGTCTATATTATCAATATTACTGTACAAAATACTAACAATAATATTATTGATTATTAAGTTGTAATGTTTACGAGGTTTTTTTGGTAAAAATCTGGAGCCAATGATGTTCTGCAGCTCGTCATGTTGATTGTTAATAATAAGTGTTATAATAGATGTTATAAATATGTTATATTTTTTCTTCGTAAAATGTAAGATATATTTTATGTGTTAGGGAATGTAGAATAAGTTAACTGCGTATCTAAAAAGGGAATATATACTATTAATATATATTGAGTATTAGGGAATGAAGGCATACAAATTTTGTTGCTCCTGTTGATTTCATGAAGTTTTTCTTTTGGCAGATCCCTCACTAAAAATCGTTTTAGATTGAACTTATTTTGCGCTCATCTTTTTAGTTAATAAATCAAGTAAAACAAGTGCTTAGAATGTTATGCTTAGAAGTAGATCTTTTGCAAAAATATATATACACAAGTATTTTTAACAATCTTTGCAAATTTTTCATCTCAGTGTATTAGAATTTTTATAGAGATGTTTGTTGTTGTTATTCATTTCAGCAACATAATGTGAAATGCTCTCCTCTGTAGCTATATTTTATATCTGTATATCGTGTTTTATGAGTGAAATTCTTAAAAATAATGTTTTTGTCGCATTTATGATCTTTTATGCATTTAATGTAATGTAAATAAACAGCTAAATCCGTCTAACGATAAAAATAAACCTCTGGTTTTATGCCAATAATATATATTATATCCTATTTCTCTTTAAAAATGAACTCTTGTATTACTTTCCTGATTTATTTTAAATAACATCAATCTCTCGCCTTGGTTCTTACTTAGTTATTAGTGCTTAATGAAAACAAGATTTTAGTATTCTGTAGTCTACAATATTTATAACACCCATTAAAAATTAAATACACATTGCATCCTTCATGATTCAATCATTGTTTTCTCTCAAAAGTAAAGTAATATACCTATATGAGATTTGTATCCAATGAATAAACTTTTCAAAGGAATAGTATAATAATAATAATAATATTATAGCTTGCTGAAAACATTTGTGTTGAAAAAGTTGGAATTTGAATAACATTATTATATTATTTTGCCTTTATTTTGCTCATAGCGTAAATTTCATAGAATATATATATATATACAATAGTATAAAATCAATAACAATAACAATCGTAGTAATAGTAATAACAACTATTCATTTATTACATCGTTATTTGTACTTTTTAGATTTCTTTACGATTTTGTACCACTGCTGTGTAATTATATTTATTATTATATCGTACGCCATTTCATATGTTATTCGATACAAAAAACAAAATTAAGCTATTCGATAAAAAATGAAATTTCATACATAGCATAATATGAGTTTCGTGTACTTCATTATCATAATGTTTTTTGATAATTGAAAACAATTATTATTATTATTACTATTGTTATTAATTTGTAGCGATACGCATATTATATTGTCATTATTATTTATCATTTGTGTTGCTTACTAAAAGTACTCAGTCTTTGAGGAAATATTTCTAGAAATTTTGTGAAATAAAAATAAAATCGCACTACTTAAAATATACAGTATACATACATACATAAATAATATATATATACAACAGTATACCCGTGTCACTTGAAAACATAAAATCACGACATTGAAAAAAAAAATGAATCATAATATTTTATCATTATCCTACAACTTTTGTGGTACACACTATAACTGAATGTGCGAAATAATATAATATATAAAAGTATTTTCAAAACAAAAAACTGAAATTAACGTTCACTATAAGTTCACTACTAACTGTTATAAAATTAAACTATAATATATTAAAAAAAACTTATCATAGTTACGTTATGGTTTATGACTAAACATGGACTGGAAAAAGATAACTTAAATTTAAAAAAAGCTATATTTCAATGGCGATGTTTTGATTTTGATGAACCTTGACCCCTTTCCCCTTCATTTTGTCGTATTTTACTAGATTTCATACTGACTTTAACTCCGGAACTGCCATTTTCAAAAAACGTTCGAAAAATCACATTGGCATTGTTAAACATCCCTGCAAAAAACAAAAAATTTAGCATGTTAATTCATTTTCGTTAAATATGTGTGTGTGTATATAACCGAATCGTGGCTAAAAGAACATCAAATAAATAATGGATACTTTTTACAGGGATTTATTTTTTTTATACAACATAATTTAATGAGAATTAAAAATTCATTATATTGTACATCTTAGCACTTATAGATTTTATAGCAAATAAAAAAAAAACAAAAGACTCACCATCTTTTAATGATACACAAATAAATTGGACATTTGTGAATTTAGATTTGATTAAATACCCAATATTGGATGTATGGTTTAAGTCAAGTGCAGAATCTATTTCATCAAGTACATAAAATGGTGATGGATTATACATGCATAATGAAAGTACTAAGGACAACGCAACTAGAGATCTTTGTCCACCACTCAATTCAGTTAAAGATTCTTTCCAAACCCCTCCAAGTTGAACATGAATCTGTGGTTTTAAAGTAAAAAAAAAATAAAATAAATATATAGTAAAATTCTCAATACTAATGAAATCATTAATATAATGCACACATATATTATATTATAATTTACAATACCACAGCAACTACTAAAACGACAAAAATAGTCACTTACTATAACTCCGTCCGACAATAATCTTGGATTTACAGGTACCAATTTTGCATGTGAATTTGGTAATAATGTACTCATCATAAAGTCGAATTCTTTATTAACTCGTTCATAGGCTGTTTGAACAAGATTCATCTATGAAATTACGGGAAAAAATAAATATATTATTATGATAAAATCTGATGTTAGAACTCCTGTTTTATTACTGTTATATTGTTCCAATTTAATATTAAAAATTTTCCTTTCTTTTTTTATAATGCATAAACAATGTACAAAGAATAAAATATGCAAAAAAAAAAACATTTTAAAAAACTACCTTACCTTGTGATTATCTAAAATTTGTAAAACTGCATGATGGTCTTTGATCGACTGTTTAATGCAATTGAACATATCATTCGCTTTTATCACTCCAGCTTCAGTTCTTGGCAATGCTTCAACGGCTTTCATATTTAATCTAGCACGCATATGCTCCTTTTTACTATTTAAATCATCCAGCTCCTTCTTGAGATCCTAATAAAAATTTATAATAACAACATGGAATTATAATACATCTGATATTCTATAATTTATAAATATTCAACAGTCCTTCTATGATAATAAAATGAATTTTTATGCAGATACATATGTACCAATACTTCTGTTGAATATTGTGGGTATATTATACAGATAACTTTTTACGTACTTTCACTGATCTGTGAGTGGTCGGCTGCATATTCTCCTGGAAATCAACATCCGGATGTTCATTTGTGAAAGAATCCAATTGATTCTTAAGATCTGTATAATGAATAGCAAATATAACGATTTAAATTTTAAGTATATAGTATATATATAAAAACATCAATAAAATTATTATGAGTTATTACAAATTATTATAAAATATAAAATATTTGATCAAAAAATATTATATTTAATTAAATAATATTTTAAAATAAAAGTACTTTGATATTTTTCTGTTTGCTGCTTTAATTGAGTATCAATTTTCAGTTTGGAAAGGTCTAATTCATGAATTTTTCGATCTATTTTATTAATCTCATCTTCAATACGATCAATTTTCTTTTCAAATTCTTTACTCGCCCTAATGATAGCATTGCACTTTTCAATTTTTTTACGATATTCTTCTGTTATTTTTTGAGATTCTTGTTCTTGCTTTTCAAGTGCTAATTGGCAAACTTTATCGTTCTCTAGAGCCTCATGGATGCCCTATTTGTAAAAATAAAAATAAACTTGTCATTTACACATAGTACAGTGAACACTATTTTTACAAAAAATATATCAATAATAATGATTATAAGATATAAAGTAAACCATACAAATAAAGTGAAATAAAGTTGTTACCTTTTCACAATCTTTTAAAATTTGATCTTTGGCTTTTAAGTCATAATCTATATCTTTATAGAGTTTATCTTTAGAAGCTTTTTGTTTCTTTGCTTGTTCCAACTGGCGTTTCCATTTATTCAGTTGTACCTCAACATCTTTACGACTCTTTTCTCGAAGTTGTTCTTCATTTTTCAGCTTTGACTTTAGTGAATGTTCCTTTTTCTGTAGTTCATCGATTTCTTTCTGAGTATTTTGAACCATCTTGATATTATCCTCTGTAATTATATAATATATAAGAATACACAGCATATTATGGTAGGTTAAACATTTACTATGGTTTTAATTCATCATCCATTATCCAACATTTTATACTTTATGCTTTATACTATGAATATTCATTACTCACACTGCATTACAAATTACAAACAATTACTTTGACCTAGTAAATAATAAATAATATTACCATATTGTTGTTTAAGGTCTTGTAATTCACTGAAAAGCCTTGAATAAGCTGTAAGATCCAGTAATTCCTTACAGGACTGAAGTTGTCTTTGAGCTTCTTTATGTTCTTGTACCATTTTTTCATTTCTACAAATACAAATATTACATTATTTTAGTATAAAATAAAACATATTTACCTAACTGAATATTAATCAACAAAATGTTAAAAAAAATCCAATATATTTAAATAATATTTATGAAGGGGGGTGAATTGAGTTTGGCAAGTTGTATTATTTTATAAAAGTTACATACCTTTTAAACACATCATTCTTTAACTTTAAATCATGTAAATCTTTCTGTAATTTAATGAGATCAAATTTTAACTGGCGTAACTCTTGACAGGTTGTCAAAAGACTTCCCGCATTTGGACGATCACCTCCCTGCATGGTACCTCCAGTATCTACGACATCACCTTCTAGAGTTACACTTTTGTACTTCAGATTGTAGGCCACCTCCTAATCAATATATACATAGTTCATTATAGTTAGTAAAACAATGTTGTATATATTAAATTGAAATATAAGATGTATAATTTATAATATATCAAAATAATATATTATATGTACTTTAATTATCAATATTATTGAAACTTAATTAAAAAAATAAAATTGTCCTTTGATACTTACTTTAGCTATTTTCATGTTTTCACATATTACAACCCGGCCGAAATATTGTTCCATGAAAGACTTGTGCTTTTGGTCATATCGAATTAGGTTGATGGCAAAAATGGCTTTATGACGACCGAATTTTTGATCCATTTGTAGCTGTGTATGGTTTGGAGGATACGGATTTAAAGCGGATAATGGTATGAATGTTGTTCGATTTTGTAAACCTATAAAAATTCAAATAAATAAACAGTATAGCGTATAGTTATATGCATATATGCTTGTGAATGTTTACATAATATATCATGAATGCAGCAGCCTTTTAAAATATAGAAAAAAGTTTTACTCTATAGTCTACAATAATAAATAATACATAAATAAATTGCATATTTTCATAACTCACGGCCATGTTTAATTAGAAGTTTCGAAGTTTCTGGATTGTCAACTACAACTTGTGTAAAATAACCACCAACGGCAACTTCTAAAGCAACATTATATTTGTCCATATCTTTCACCTCGAATAATTCGTAAACTTGTCCATGAACTTTCCTTTCATCAAAACTTGGATTGGGTTTACTACATAAAATATACAAAATAAATTGAGTTTTGTGTATGACTGTTACATTTAACTTTAAATATAAATGCACATTGTACATTCTGTAGTAAATATTTGATATTTGTTGTAAAAATCGATAAGATTATACATAATAATTGATGAGCTATAAGCTAGATACATGTATATAAGGATTTAGTGTACTTACCTATAATTAAAACGTAGATATCGATTTTTATTATAACATTTCTCTTGTTCCCTTTGTTTCTGGTCTATTAACCGTTGGGTTTCAAATATAGTTGTTTCTAAATTTAGAGTTTGAGATGGGTCAATATTTGCTCTTTTTAGAGTGTCTTCAAGACTTTTTAGTCTATGTCTAGCATTTTGATAGTCCCTTTCAAG
Source organism: Sminthurinus signatus (assembly GCA_019776565.1). NCBI lineage: Eukaryota > Metazoa > Arthropoda > Collembola > Symphypleona > Katiannidae > Sminthurinus > Sminthurinus signatus. Next base: position 4,803 of record JABASP010002256.1, on the reverse strand, counting down.
TTGTTCGTCAGTTGGAGTATTTCTTAATTTTACTTCTTTTTCCTTAATTGATGAAGCATCCTGCATTAGTTCTTTTCGTTTAATTTCCCAAGGTCCCTTCTTTTCTCTAATTTCTTGTTGAATTCCTACACACACACACACAAAAAAAAAAAGTAATCAGCCGTTATGCCAAAACAAACGAATAATTATTTTAAATATTGAACATTGTAAATTGTAAATGATTAGTAAATGGTAAATGACTTTGTTGATTCACTGAAAAAATTATGTACCAGATATTTGATCTTGAATATTTACAGTTTTGCCACTTTCATCCAAAATATTTCCATATCTAATTTTTTGAAGCCTATAAAATAAATCAGATAAAAAATAATAATAAATACTAATTCATTTATATTTCATTGTTTTCTATAAAACCCAACATAAAATAGTGTGCATAATATAATATTATAACATACAAGAAAAGTATGTTTTATTTGTATTGTATTAAAAAAAATTTAAATTAAAACATTAATAATAATTAGAGTTTAAAGCAGTAATTAAGCATGAGTGTATATTATATATAATTTACTTTTCTTCATTATCAACTATTCCTTGTTCTGCTTTTGCTATCACAGATTGACATGTATTAAATTCTTCTATAAGACCTTGTTGTTGATTTTTAAATTGTTCAATTTGTCTCTTCTCTTTATCATACTCTTCTCGAGCTTCTACAAGTCTTTTAGAACTTTCTGATTTATTTTGTCGAGCGGAATCAACTTTTGCATCCTCTTTTATACATTCTTTTGACAATTGACTGATTTCTTTCTCAGCTGCTTTAACACTGGTTTGATTTGCAGCTTTTGCCTTCAGATCTTCTTGTCTGTAAATTAAAATGGAACAAATAATTATTATCATGTAGTTAAAAGGGGTTGTATGTAAACCAAAAAATTATACTGGTTTTGTTGATAGATAATTTAATTTGTCTATTTTCTATTATTATAAAAATTAAAACTTAAAGCTTACTCTTTTTTCAAATTTTCAATATTGGATTCTAATTTTCTCTTGTGTTGACGTTCTGACTCTTGACGTTGGAATAGATCATCCTTTTTCTTTGCAGCGTCATTTACATGGTCCACAAGATATAGAAACATTTTAATGGCAAACTGTATATCAATCACTTTTATTTTAGCAAGTAAAGCTTCATATTCTGTTGCATGTTTCTTCGCAATTTTCTGAGACTCCAAAGCAGGCAGAATGGTGTCATTCATGGTCTATATATAGACATAAATTACACGTTATTTTTATTCTCAACAGTATTAAAAATTTATTTAATAAAAATTATAAAAATCTACACGTTACTAAAAATATAATCAAAAATATACAAAGAGTAGGAAACATTAAAACTATATTTTATTGGGTTTCTTACTGTTTGTAAGGTTTCTTTGGTTCTGCTACATGCTTCTAATGCACTAACTGTCCGGCCTCTTTTATTTGCGTAAATCGTGGCACCCACAGTTTCTTCAATCATTTGTAGTAATTCTTTTGGTTTCATATTTACAACTTTTGTAATTTTCCCTTGCATAATCAAGAAATTCGGATTATTTACATCCAAACGTACAGAACCAAAAAGATCAACCACAGTATTCTTTTGTACAATTATTCCATTTAAATGATACTACATAGTCAAACAAAAAACAAACAAATAAATTTTTTTTGTTATTTTCTGCATCTCAAATATACATGAATTACATAACACAATAGTATGCATTTAGTTGAGTACATTTTATGTTTCTATAAAGTATATATGATTATCTTACTTTGGAAGCAATTTCTTTATTATCCTTTTTGTATTCAATCGTACGAGAAACGATGATCTCATCTTTATTTTCATAACCAAGTGGACAACTACCTGAAGTTTTGTTCCGATTATCAAAGACAACAGCTACTTTAGCCGTAGTGGCACCTCCACTTTCACCTTTGTTTTTTGCATTTTTATTGATTAAATCTTCTAATTTTGCAGCTCGCATCTAAATAAATACATTTAAATCGTAATAAATTAGTACATTATTATCTAAACTCTCCATACTAATTATATTAGAATTAAAATAACAGTCTTAAATCCTAATGTAATATTTATATAATGTGACGATAAAATTGTATATTATATAGATGTAATATTTGTTGGTTCTTACTGTAGACAAAGATGAAATTCCAAGAACAAAACAAATGGCATCAAGAATATTTGATTTCCCAGTTCCATTTAGTCCAGTAATTGCATTAAAATGTGGATCAAAAGGTCCAACCACAGTTTCTCGTGCATAAGACTTAAAGCCTTCCAGTACAATATTTTTGATAAACATGGTTTTAGTAATTACTGATATTATAGAATTACTAAAATCCAAACATATATTTTACGATGTACGAAACCCACTAGTATTGATTAGAGATGAACATGATTTATTATATCATTATTATTAGAGAGGAAATATAAAATAAAAATACTACTATAACTAATCTAAATATCACGTTACTTTTCCAAAATTAGATTACGTTTCTACTAACTGTAATTAATTAAGTGTATATAATTGTTTTGGAGGTTTTTGTACAAATTAAAAAATATAAAAAAAACTGTACTTCAACAGTAACAATATTCCAATGATATTGGATATTGGTAATAATATAACCTTAAATAACAACACATGGTGGATATATTCACAAAAGAGCTCAAGTTTATCAAATTATCCATGTGCACTTTAAAATTTTTAGACTTTAATACGTAAATTTAAAGAACATTTAAATATTCTCAAAAAAGCCAAATGCCAAATGCCTCAAAGATCTTTGAGATTTTTTTGATTTTGAATCAGATTCTGCGTCTATACACAAGGTAGACATAGCATCACGCTTGTCTGTACACGAGTTTTTTGCATAATATGTACATGTATATACAAAAGCATCGATGGGCATTTTGTTCATATTATTATGCAGACGAGAGCATTTTAATTTTATACTTGATATAAATTTCCATAAATACCTTGAATATTTGTCATAAATGAATGGAAAAAATTTAACGTTCATGTGGATTTGAATGGCACGACCCTGATTTCCTATCAAAGTACCATTAATTTATATTATAATTGTACCGGATATATGACATACAAAAACCAACAACGTTTTGTCCATTTTCAGTATCAAAGGTTCCAAAAATAGTTCCAAAAACACAAATCAGATATTTTTATTCCCATTTTTTTTGTACCAACGCATCATATAAAACATAACATAAAATAACCCAAATAAAAATAATTCATAAAATAAAAGTGCAACAGAGAGTAGTGCAGATTAAAAATAAGTACTGATTAATACTTGACGTGATCCATATAATATATTGTAGAGTTCTAATTTCTAGTTCCTGTGTTTAATATATATATACATACATTATACATGATTCAATTTTGGTTGATTAATAATTGGTGTAGTGTTATACATGCACAGAACAATGAAAAATTCTCAAATGGAATCGAGTTTTATTTAGTTTGAGAGAGATGTACATTGTACATGTTAAAATGTGTAGTTTGAAATTATTTTTTGGCAGATGAGTATAAGCAGTAGTAGGTATATTTTAGATGATATGAATCTTATTCTCTACATCTCTCTATACCTTCCTTTGGAAAAAGTACCGGAAGAACAGAGTAAATTAATGAGTGCTAACACAACAATAATAATTATAAAGTAGTACGGCATAGAGTCAGAGTGTTATATACATCACCATATCAGTGAACTTCATCAAGATGACGAATGGAGAAGTGTATTAAACATAAAACAAAATACAATGGCATAATGAATGTAGTGCATGCTGTACACTGTACATGGGACATATGTATACAGAGAAGCAACAATCTATTTATATGTGTGTACTGTTATACTCTCATTATTTTATCAAAAGAGAAGAGAGGAATAACATTATAGCATTATAAAAAAGATAGAAATAAGAGCACAAAATCTTTTGATGTTTAGTTTGGGATGAACAGACAAAACTGATGATAAAAAAAGAAAATCAAGTGCAGAGTGAGATTGATGTAAAGTAAAAACTTATATAGTATCGACATTTCTTCTTCTTCTTTCCATGTTGTCTCACCTTCATGTAATACCATCCAAGTGTAAATAGTTTCGTACAGTATACATGTACCCTTATGTATTTTATGCATTCTATTTTTTACCTTCTGAAACTTTTGAAGTTTGATTTGAATCATCTACTACAACTTATTTACATGACTGCACATTACAGATTTACGAAAATCGTTTTTCGTATATATATATAATATAAAAAGAGGAATAGAAAAATTGGCAATGAATAAGCAGTGTACACTGTGTATTTAATACATTATATGGAGTATATGGAATATGGATATGGACATTGAAATGCATATATCATATACTTCTCTAAAGCAGCAATTCTGTCTGTTCGCAAAGTGGTCGAAGGAAAGGTCGGAGGTTAAAATTAACTGCACCGTTGGACAGAGCATGTACCCTTTTCCTATAACAGGACCCATGACCCGGGTCATTGGATGACCTTAAAGAGTATATCCCGGGTCAGGTCAAGTGCGCATGCATGTGCATATGTATATAAGGTATATACGTACATACAGGAACTACGCAGTAATAGTCCGCTTATAAGCTCAGTCATATACAAACGTTGCTAAAACGTTTTGCGCATTAACTTTGAGTTTGAATGTTCGCGGGACTTTTTGGCGGGAACATTTGAATTTTATGTGATTACAGCGCCATCTCTTGGTGACCTTAGGAACTAATGTCTAGGTCAACTTCACT
>JABASP010002255.1:0-21542 GCA_019776565.1 Sminthurinus signatus | reverse complement strand
CGAAACATTTTGAAGGTCTACCAAAAGTTTCAGACTTCAAAATAGTAGAAGAAATTGTGTCTACTGAAATTGGAGATGGGGGTAATGTGACATTTTATATTTATTCATTGTGGAGAGATGCAATACTTTTAAGACTTAAGTAGTGTGACTTTAATTTTTATATACATGGACTATATATATTATGTACTTTATGAAATTATATCAAATTTCTCTTTGTTGAACCTCTGCTGTAATTTATTTTAATTCAATTTTATAATGTAGAAATCCTAGCCAGTGCAGAATATCTTTCTGTGGACCCAGTAATGAGAGGGAGACAGTATAGTGCAATGAAAATCGGTGATACATTTGGTGGAACACAAGTCGCACGAATCATCAAGTCGAAAAATGATGAATTTCCGGAAGGAAGTCAAGGTAAAAGAAAATTCATTTTTTTTATATTTATAACATATTATAGTTTTGGAAATTCCAAAAAATATGCACCTAGTAACCTTTTACTATATAATATATTGAGACTGATGAGTTTTATAGATAAGTACATGATTAAATTTGTTTTTCAGTTGTTGGAAATTTTGGATGGCGAACACTTTCGGTTTATAAACCTCAACGCAATGGTCCAAGAAACTATCAAACTCTTCATAAACTTCCAGAATTAAAAGGTCTTCCAGACTCGTATGTGTATTTTTATTTCATTTTCATAAAAAACAATAATATATTATATAGCTATACTACTAAATCAAATTTTCTCCCCTATACGAAATTCAGTATTGAAAACTAAAAACATTGGCTCTACTTACTCATGTACATATATAAAATAATATACTTGCACATAAAATCTTGTTATTTTTTTCTAGATATGCACTTGGTTGTTTAGGAATGCCAGGAAATACTGCTTACCATGGATTCCTGGATGTTCTTCATCCGAAAGCTGGTGAGACGTTAGTAGTCAGTGCAGCAGCTGGCTGTGTTGGATCATTAGTGGCTCAAATTGGAAAAATTAAAGGTTTTTTTTTATACTAGTTAAAGAAGAATTAAACGAGTGTGGACTTCAAAACTTGGTGAAAACATTAAAGTTGTTTATTTTTTCTTATTATCCTAACATTTAGGCTGCAAGGTTATAGGATTTGCAGGATCAGAAGATAAACTAACCTGGTTGAAAAATGATTGTGGAATTGACCATGCTTTTAATTACAAAAAAGTTGATTTGGATCAAACATTGAAGAAATTCGCACCTGAAGGCTTGGACATGTACTTTGACAACGTAAGGACGCTTATTTTTTTTTTTTATTATTGTTAAATGTGCTTTGTATCTCAAAGTTTGTGTGTATACTGTACACTATTTTATTGTCCGTTTTTGCATGTTATATAATATATCCTGTATATTGGTCATTTTTAAATGCTTAGGTCGGCAGTGACTTTGTGTATCATGTCGTACAAAACATGAATGAATTTGGACGGATTTCACAATGTAAGTGCCAGTGTACAAAATGAACTGAATAAGCAAAAAAAGGCATCCGCATGTTTTTTTACATTAATTAGTTACTTTACAGGTGGTTCTATTTCTACATACAACAAAGACCCTACTCCTGGACAACTTATAATGGGTCAGTAAAAATGGAAACAAATTTATACATAATATATGCATGTTTTCATATAAGTATATTTTAAGTATATATATGAGCATGTAGCATGTACGCACATGCATTGATTTTTTTTGGTTTTAACTTTTAATACACTCGAATAATATATACTTATAACTTTTGTTTGTTCCAAAAGAGCCCTTTGACTACATGATGTTTCGATTTAAACAATTGAAGATGGAGGGATTCAACGTCAGAAGATGGTATAATTGTTGGTTTGACGGAATTCATGAAATCCGTGACTGGATATTAGAGGTACGCTATCTAATTAATTGTCACCATAATTTCATGTCTATTAATTATGCATATACATACATTATAGGTATAATTTACATACACAGTATAAATCTTTGTTTTCTAAAGCTGTATTAGAGAAAAGGTACATATATCCAAATATGTATAAGTACTTACTTTCTTTTTTTTTAGGGAAAAATAAAAGTACAGGAGACTCGTGTAGAAGGCTTTGAAAATATGCACCAAGCATTTATTGGTCTACTTGAAGGGAAAAATACAGGTAAAATGGTTATAAAAGTTTGATTATTGAATTTACCAAACATCAATTTGCAATACATAATACACAATGATAAGTATATATTGTTGTCTTTTACTAACAATGATGCCTATATATAAACGTTACACACTCAAGTACAAGAAAAATTCCAAAACTACAAAATCCTTTTTGTATTTACTGGTTTTCTATTCCTCGTCATTGTATATATATATATATGAATATATTATATACCAATTCCATGAAAAATTCAATAAAACTTGACATTTACCTACCTAAGCATAAATGTTTATAAATAAAAAATAAAAAGTTTCAAGCAAAATCCGAGCACATTTGAAAACATTGAAATGTTAGAAATTTATTTCTTACCAGTTTCCATACGCTTCTTGTGTTGTATGTTGTATTGGTACGTATGTGTGTAACTAAATATAAACATATTATAGATATTCAATATTCTCTTGACCGAGTTAATTTTATAAGCATGAGTATTCTCATTAGATTTACTTCAGTGGTTATAAAATTACTCATTTATAAGTATAAGTCTGACCCTTTACATGTATGTATACATAGATAGATATATTATGTGTTTATTTATTTTGTGGTGATTGGTTTGCGTATTATTATTCCATGTGTAATGTGTACATAAAATCAATACTACATAGTGCTGATTAAGTAATAAAATGCACATGAGTGTAGTTATATTGCACTTTAATTTGTGGTTTGATTTTGCTGTACACCTTCATTTGTGGTAAACCATTTATTTGTTAAATTTTAAACTCATATGGTTGGGTTTCCTTGCATTTTCTGTACTGAATGTGTATATTAAATTATGAGACAGAAACTATACTGTACAATGTACGATTCGTAAGTAAATCCTACAAACGTTTTCATATATTTTGACCTATACGCTTTGATTCTATTTTACTTTACATCAAACCATACAGTACAGGAGTTGTCTTTTCCTAATGAAACTACATAAAATTGATATAAAAAATGAGCAACTAATCTTGAATGTCTCTTGGAATTTGAATGTTGTCATCCAGTGCCTTCTCACGATTTATTATGCAGTACAAATAAATAAATATTCTTCTTCATTACTGACAGAAACACCCCTAATCATTAGTAATTAATAATATCTTTATTATCTCTCAGTTCTCATTATGCCTCTGTGACCTCCTCCAATTCTCAATGTTGTAACTCTCGTAATATAAAAAGTTCAAGCTTTTAGATCTTTAGAAACTTGAATGTGCACTGTGCATCTCTAGAAAAACTATGGATATTTTATGAAGCTTTTTTTTACACAGTACAAAATACAAAACCCAACAAATATTTTAAGTGTTATAATATATGTATATGCCAAAAGCCGTGATGTGCCACAGAGTGATCTACAAATAAATTTACAATAATGATTAGGTAATATATTATATATATATACATAAGTAATGGTTATAGCTTACATTATACTGATTACAATTGTTAGGATGATTTTCTGTTTGATGTTATATATATATATATATATACAAAATACGTATAATATGTACTTATTTAAATACAGTATTCATCACATATGAATGCGCATTATAAAATACTGTTTACATTAAGACCGTGATTGTATGTAAATAGGCATACTTAATATATTATACAGTAGACAGAATTCTTGTCGTGACTACACAACGCTGTGAATGTATGTATAGAGAATACATATGTACAAATGTACAAATGTGTATACAGTATACATAGTAAATATTGTGCAGGTTGATTTTATTTTAATTCTAATGTTGGTTTTATACCTATAGAGGATATATAGACACTATGCATAAGTAAATATCAATAGCACACAAATTGCTTCTCTCTCCTTCTGTAAAAGTATAATGTACATAGTTCTTTGCCCTTCAGTAAATATTATGTATAATGTACACGAGAAAAAAGTTCTGACTCACACAGGAAACACAAAAAATCTTTGAAAAGTTGTATGATGTGCATTCATACAGGTATCGTAGATCACACTGCTGTTTTTGTTTTGTTTTTTGTTTTCTTTTGTACAAATTTTGGAGGATCTGCTAATCTAGATTAGTGAAAATTAAAAGTGCCTTTTTCCTCATATTTGATTTTTTGTTTTCATCTGCCACAATTTTTTTCGTTTAAAGTTATAGTCAGTAAAGTTATTTGTGAATCAAAGGATATTTTGACAGCAGCTAATCTTTTTTTTTTAAATATATGGATTTTAAACTTTCTGTTTTAACTCATTTTAATATTTGTATTCTTTACGTGTGAAAATACACATGATATGTATATGTATACATATAAAACAAAGTTAACGACAATTCGCATGTGTAAATACATTAAATTTTTATTAACGATTACGAAGATACGCAAATCATCATAGAATCATATTATATATATATATACAGTACTAAACTCGTATTGTATTATGTTGAAGCTTGATAGAAACAGTACAAAAGTAAAACATAGATCTAAGGGACTTTAGCGTCAAAAGTGTCTACGGTTTCAAGTTTCAAAGCTTCTGTTTTTTTTATACTTGCTCAAATAAAACATTACCTTTTTAATTAATCAAATAAAAACTCGAGAGAGAGAGAGAGCTCACTGTATTTTTTCACAGTCATGGATGTGTCAACTTTAAATACAAGTAGTGCTAATAATAATGACCACTGCGAAATAACTACATCATCATCTTCCACATCTGATAATGTTCGGATTCCTATTGTTGGTTTTGAAGTGATGGACGAGAGGCAGAGATTCACTGTAAGTTTCCTTTTATTTACTTTTTTTTAATCACACAACAAAGTTTTATGAAATCCTATAAACATGATCAACATGATAATACATCAACGTAAAAACTTTTAACTTTTACACTCATCTCTATTTCCTGTTTTTGTTTGTTTCGTCTTCTGTTTTTTTGCTCCACAGGTTTTTAAACTACGAATTGAAAATGAAAAACTAGGAGATAGTTGGCTTGTTTTCAGGCGGTATACGGACTTTGTGAGACTTCATCAGAAGGTACATCAAAAGATTTAATTACACTTGTGTACTTTTAGTTTTTGGAATACATATAATAAAGTGATGTACGGTAAAGCTACTCTACAACTTTTCCATACTACAACAAGATGTTTCAATGTTAATGATGTTTTGGCATGTAATTTCATGTTGTGTATTTTACATTTAGCTCAAAGATGAATTTCCATTGCTTAATATTCCATTACCTCCAAAACGATGGCTTCGTGATAACTTTGAAACTGCTTTCCTAGAAGATCGAATGAAAGGATTACAAGCATTTATAGACTCAATTTTACATCTTCAACCATCCAATTCAATCCCATTATTAACGGAATCTAAAACAGTTCGTGAATTTTTTTGCTTGGATGAACCTCCAATTTATCCAGAATCCGCAGAAGAATCAAGGGTACTTTTTTCTTTCCCTTATTTGATGTTTTATATTTTATTATGTTATATATTTCATATTTTTGTTTTCTATGCATTTAATGCGTTTAAATAGACATTTGTAAATAATCAAGTATATATTATTATGGTTTATTTCCCTATTAATACATAGTCAATGTATGGAACTGTAGAAGAAAATATAATGCATCTCAAGCAACAACTGATTGACAAAGAGTTAGAAGTGGAACTACTAAAGACAGAATTAGCACTTGTTGTTTCACAACGGGATAATCTCTTAAAATCTTCAAAGTAAATTTATTTATTCGTCTTTTGATTATACATATCATATCAATTTACCCTAAAATTTCATTATCAAATTACATAAAACAATCTACACACTTTTATGAATTATACAAAACATGTTTTTGGATTTTTGTTGATCCAAATAGGTCTTGCCGTCACTGTAGTCAACGAATGTCTTTAAATACAACGTCTTCCACTCACAATTCCGAATCCAACGGAAATAGTAACAATAATAATAACAACAATAATGGCAGCTCACTGTCAACAGTAGTAAAAGCAAGTCCTAGTACGTTGAGGAATGTGAATTTAAGTTCCAGTGATCAAAGTACTAGTAGTAGTTTAACATCAAATGAAAAAAGTGCAAGTAGTAGTCCAAAAAGTAATACACTGACTAAGAAGCCAACTATACACAAAGTAAACAGAAATGCTGAAACTATGATTCGGTCAACCTCAACTGAAAATCCTGAAAATACTTCAGTGGCGATAAATTTCCTATCGGATTCGTAATTTAGGAGTACCTTAAAGCCTACATATAAATAGCTCTATTTTTTCATGTATGTGTATAAGAATCTGTTAATATAGTTCTATCTTTTATATATACTTACTACGACATAAAAGCATGTGTGTAGATAAATAACAAAAAACCAGAAGCCTTACGCCTTATTTTATGAAAAGGTATGAAATGATTTCGTAATAATCATAAAATAGTAGTAGTTGTAAAAGTATATTATATGGACAATGTTTTAAACTTTTAAAAAGCATAATGTATATCAGTATGTCTAGAATGCAGTGTATTAGGGTATAAGTAAATGTGAGACAGATTTTTTGTCCAAAATTGCTCATGAAACGAGACTAGATACATTTTAAGCAATTTTCACAACATCACTCGCGCGTTCTATAAGCTACTAAGCGTAAAATATTACTTAGATACTAGATACATATATATTTAGATGCATAAATATGCTGTGATTTCGAAATTGTACAATAACTCTTATAAACTAACTATACATGTATTTTAAAAAAAGTACTACAAAAAGTATCTTTATAGTACATGTGTGAATACATAATACATACATATAACTGCATTATATTTTAATTTATTGGAAATAAGTGGTTACTATCCCTACGCTATAATATTTTACATGTATTATGCTCGCATTTAAGTAAAGTAGTTAAGTCCTCGGAAAATAGGTAAAAAGTATTAATCATGATCCAAAGTTACTAATGTACTTACATCCAATATAATTTCTATGTTATTTGTGTTTATAACTAATTTTTAGGAAGGGAGAGTTTTGTTTTCTTCATCAATCTTATGTGAGATTTAAATGAAACAGCCTCAAAAATGGTTTTAAGTTAAGTTAGGGCCTACTTACAGAACCATAAAACGGGTTGGAAAAACAGTTTTACAAATAATTGGATTTAGTTCTTTTTCAGAAGCATGTAGCACTTTTCTAACTTTTAACTTAATATTATTTTAGGCTTGTAGTTAGCCAATAGTTAGCAAACCGTACTGTAAAGTCTGAATGCAATTTAACAGTTTTATGTATACACGATTTAGCAGCTGTACAAGAAACTAGGATTTCATTTTATTTTGTACTGTAGTAGGTATGTAATGTTTAAAAAAAATTACAATGACTTCAGCAGCAATAGTCAAATGCAACGGGAAAATGTACAGTTTCGGTATTAAGTCGTACCACCAATCAACAAATGGCAATTATTTTATTTAGTTTTTTTGTAAGTGTTTGTGTAAAAAGTCCCAGAGATCTAAAGAGCATATTTATATAATATATGTAATGTGTAGCAAGTACAAAATACAAAAAGGTTTCTGGTGTCTGGTGTTCCCCCAACAAGTCTGAAACTATACTTATATACATATTTATGCCCCATGTTTTTAGTAATAGACCACATATTGTTAATGTAAAGAAGAAATAGAACAAAGTTTAGCTGCCAGGAATTTATTTATTTATTATTTACACAATATTATGTATTTATGCATCTATTAAATTGTTGTAAAATTGAGATAAGACGTATAAGCAGTATAAAATGTGCTTTACATATGTACTTGAAATGCATAATCAACTAACATGAGATTTTTAACATAGTTCATCACAAATTATTTATTTAAACATCTCAAACAAAAACTATACACAACTCACGTACAAAGAAGATGTACTTTTGTAGAAGAAAAAAACTAAATGTTTCAATTTTAGTGTGAATGAAAAAACAAACCAATATTACAGATAATAGTTAACCTTTTTGTGTAGTGAACCTACCTTTCTTCTGTCTGTCTTCACTGGCTACCACTCCATAGATTTCTCCAAGTAGATATTATGCAAATAATTACTTTGATTTTCTCAGGTTTCTATATCCCATTTTCTTAAGTATGTGTCTCTTGTGTTTACATTTTACATACATTTCCCTTTGTAACATTAATCTAAAAAGCCTATTATGACATTTGAAATGTTTGTTCCTAAATAAAATAAAGAGTTTCCTCTTTCGCCTTTTCTCACTTGTCTTTTCTTGTTACTATATCCTGTGTTTACATTTATTTACTATTTATTATATGCATATTCGTAGAACCTGGAAAACCACTACGGCTTCATGATAGTCGCTCTCGGCTGGTTAAACTGCATCATCAGCATTATGCATAATATAATATTTGATTTGATAAGCAAGGAGTAATAAGACTGCTTTTTTGTGCATTGTGTGTTCTAAAGAGCACAGGTATTCCATATAAATATACATGTACTTACGTTGTGACTGCAGTAGAATGAGAGTTTATTATGATTTTTTTTCGAATTCCGTTTCAATGTTCTCATTTATTCACTAGAGTGTTTTTCAAGTTTTATCATTCAGAGTTTTTTTATTTGCAAATATGATGTGCTATTTAGGTCATATCAAGTTTAAAAGTAAGGACATGGAGTTTTTCCCCTTCATTTAAAGTCAATGAAAGAAAGGCAAAGAAAGTAAGAAGTATATAAAAAAATGTAATATTTTCACATTAATATAGAGTAGAAAAATAATAATTTATACTCTTCCCTTTTACTTCCACTTTTATGCTGTAAGATTCTAACAAACGTTTATTTTTACTCTTATTGGCTTCCATGAATTGTACGCCAAGAAATGCTGTACACGTAATTTTGTCTGGGATAAACCCATTCCATGTTTTTTCCAAGTAGGTATAACTTTTTATATCATGTGCTCAAGTAGAACATTTACATATTCACATGCATAGTTATATACATTCGTAATATTTTGTAACATCTAATAAACATAATGCACCATTACACATATTTTATACAATCCAATAGGTAGGAACTGAGTTTTTTATAATAACCAGAAGGTAAGCAGTGAGCAGCCGTATTCATAAATGATAAAAGCCTCATCCAGCTCCAGTACGGCACTGGAGAAAAAAGAGACACCAGTACACACTTCACACACATAATTTGTCCTTTTCAAGCCCATCGACAATTGCAACCACTTCATTTATAAGCCTGTCCAACTGAACAACTTTACAAGTGGAAAAGTGAAAGGTTTAACTTCATTTCAGAAATTTATTAAATTACTATCAGTTTTTGAACTGACATGCATTTGATGTTTGGTGCTTCAGGTTGTTCCAAAATTATCCAATTATGTACAAGAAATTTGCTCTTAATACACATTTCAACACAACCTCATACTCATGTCCGCCGTCTGTCCACTGCCTATCCTACCTTCAAAAGGTGAGTTACTGTTCTGTACTCAGAATTGTATCTTAAAGGACAAAATTAGATCAAATTCATCAGTTTATTATCTAATTGCAACTCTTTTCTAACCTTGAAATTTTTAATTAAATAAACATTGTAATTTTCTGGACAACCGTTAATTTTTACAGCAAAAAACATTTTTCGACTTAAATGTACCATATTGAATTTTTGCACATAATATATTATACTTATTTATTATCTTCTCAAGTGAGCTCTACTTATCTAAACTTGAATAAAATAATTCAAGTCTATCTCATCTCAAAACCGAGTTGAAAATCAGTATAATATTTAATTGTGGAGTAGCAAATAATAAACACGAGAAAACTAAATATAAACGTTTACAATTGTTAGATTTAAAGTTATACATGCTGAGGAATTTGTACAATAGATTCAAATCCTGCCAATCATGGCCATATCAAAATTTTCAGTGTTGAAACTTGTAATAGTGACTTCAATGATGCAAGCTGCAAGTCTGAGGACTACAAATCGCCGGTTTTGGTTTGCCGACAAACATGGATTATTATATTTCATTACTTTGTGCATTCTATCAGCAAATTTATATTCTCAGATGAACTCTGTTATGGCCCCAACTCGTACTGAAATTTCATCCGGCAACTCCACAACACAAGACGAGCTGGGATTGAATCAACCTCCTGCAGCCGATTTCAACACATTGGTTAGATCAGCAGGTTCTGAAGGGAAAGTAGATGAGAAGGAAGCTCCACGTTTAGGTAAAATACTAGTATCAAATGACAAGAATAGCAGTACAAATCCTCGCAATGGAATGGACATGAGTGATCCTGACCAAGTTGTTCGCTTGTCAAAGGACTCGAGTCAGATTTTGAACAATATTATGAATTTAGTGCTTCGGCTGTTGAACTTGATTCTATTCCCCAAAATAATCAAAACATTCCAGAGGTTTATATCAAGGCCACTGTTTGTGTCTAGTAGTTATTTCTGGACTAAACAAGAGATTGTCTTTTTCGTCCTCATTTGTCTCTCCTGTCTCTTGCAGATGGAGCAAACCATCTCTGAAACTATTCGATCCGTACACCAAAACCCACCATCACCACAAAACCAAAGCATTTTCCCCAATGAAAATAAAATTTCCTTTCCAAGTCGTCATCGGGAGCGAGCAAAGCAAACCTTTGAAGCCTTGATGAGTTTCATCTACTGCTTCATTCTCGAGTCCTTTCCGCTGGAATGCGTCACTGCTGCTTTGATAATATTCACAACTGTCATTGCTAAAAATCTACAAGTTCTTACAGATTATCTGGATTCCTCATCCAGGGATCAAAAAGCCAGTTGTAACTCAGGAATTGTCCCAACTCCAAGTCCGACTCTTCATGACCTTGAGTCACTCGTAGTCTTCAACTTGACTCATGAATATCCGATTCTTGGTCGTATGGTGAATTTGAATGTGGACCAAACTGGAAGTCACAAAAACAAGGAGATTGAAAATACCTTGGAATTGACGTCAAGAAAACTGGATCATGTAAAACAATCATCATCATCCACTGAAAAACGTATATTTTTCATCAAGACAAAAACTCAAGTTGAAATTCAAGCTGGACCTCCACTTGAAACGTGTGCCGGTCCACCTATAAAAAAAGGTGATGATTGTAGTGATTCTATTGGATTTGTAGTCCAACAATATTTTGAGTTGTTTGATTTGTGGAAAGAGAATCAAGACGTTACTGGCTTTGCAACCTTTCTCATCGTTCTCAACGTGACGATCAATCTCTGTGTCTACTCTTTTATGGGTGTGTCGGGATTTTTGGACTTGGGACTAGCACACGAATCTACACTTAGCAATGGAATCAGAGCTATTCTCAGTACAGCCAAACTCATCTGTCTCACGAATGCCGGACAACTTCTTCTCAATGCAGTAAGTACAAAGGCGGATGTGGATAAGAGCAGCAGATTCACTCATGTATAATATCATGTAATAAATAACGAGCTCCATATGAAATAAACAGCTCATCTAAATCCGGTACTTGTTTTCGGAAGATAAAGTATTTGTATAATTGTAATTTGATTTTCGTAGAACCACTGGAATATTATTATATATTATATTGTGTAAGAAATGATGGGACGTCTATGAGAAGTGTAACTACAAATTTGGAAACTTGTGCTGCATGATAGAATGTTTTGCTCTGTTTATATCATCTACACTCTTCATTTCAGGTGGAAGACTTGGAAGAGAAGATATTATTCAACTACTGGCACTATAGCCCTAAACTGGAGTTACCACGCAAAAAGAAGCAGCAAGGACATGATGACGACCATTTCACTGAATCCTCAACTTTACCGTGTTGCTGTGAAAGCCAAATGTTATACTTGTTGCATCACATGTCAACCAATCCGATTAATTTATCAGCACTAGGATTTTTCACAACATCAAGATCCTCTTTCGTGTCTGTAAGAGCTAAAAATTAAAAGATTACATTACTTGATTATAGTTATTTTTTAACTAATTTACAACATCATAAATAGCGAGTACGTGTAAATAACTTGATACTTGATGACGTTAGCCACAAATTGGTGTTTATTGTATACCACACTACGAAATATGAAAGGACCAAAATCTGTGTTTAGAAAATGTAGTTGTTAGTTTTTTGTTTTTTATTGGGGCGGAATCCAGAATTTGTGGCATAGGTATTACATTTACTGTGTTTCCTTCATATTGATCCATTTCGCTTTATTTCCATTATTTGTTTCTATCTAATCTTCTTTTCTGTTTAGATTGGAGGTGTAATTCTCAGCTACTTGTTCGTTCTAATTCAATTTCGCTCTTCAAGCTAAACATGAAGAGAAAGAGACGACTGATCTTCAGAAATCCATTCCGTTCTCATCAACACTACACAACTTTCTTCCCTCGTCCTTTCTCTATATCTCGCATTTATGTGCTTACAAAAGGCTTTGTTGACCTCCAATCTACTGAAAATATAAAATTAAACTTTGAAAAGATTGTACCACAAAAAGGTTGGAAGCTTATTATTTATTATATTAAAAGATATGATATTATGATACATTATCTTACAATTTTATTACACATAAATAACACGTGTATTTTAATACAAATATGTGTACTCTCTTCTCAGTTTTAGTACTTGCCTTTCTTGGACTATTAGTATTTTTGAAAGAGCTCAGAATAAAAAGCTTTGGATGTTGTTTAAAATCTATTTCACATTGACAATGACTATACACATTATATACAGGTTATTTATGTACAATGCATGGAAAGGACGAGCTTGGTTCTAACTCTAAGAGATTTTTATCATGTGCAATGTGCATGGTTGTGATTTTATTGTGGAGACAGCGTAAAGCAATTTACGCCTCATTTTATTTCCTTTCCCCTTTTTCATGTATTCACTTTGAGAGCGGAGGTCCTTGGCCAAGTAAAAAGTAAGTGATAAGATTCCATTTTATTCAAATACACGCCACGTCCTCTCACACACCCTCAAAAAAGTGTTTACAGAGTAACAGCTTTTGCATACGTTACAAGTTGCATCTGTCCATGTAAATATAAATGTAAATGTAATAGTTTGGGCTGTCTGAAAGCCCAGCATTTTTTGTGAATGACGAAGAAAAAGAGAAAGTAAGTATTTTGGAAGAGAGTGGCTTTGGGGAAATAAAATACAGACATTCACTTGAATTCACTTTCTCCGTTGGGAATTCTTCCTCTGTCCTGGATTCTGCACAATCAACTCGGTATGCTGTATGTTGCAAGCTATATACACTGCTGCTCCACACAGAGACGCTGGATTCAGAGTGCTTTATTTAACACGTTATAATTCTACACATGTCGCAGAGTGTCTGTGTGGGTTATTGTTTGTTCCTTTGTTTGCTTGTTTATTCTAAACATCTATAGGCAGGAGAATTTCCTCTGCTCTCCACTCTATTTATTTATTTCTATCTCTTCTCTCTCCTCTCTCCTCTCAACCCCACGAATTTCTCTATGGAATACAGGGAAAATAACCCAAAGGACAGTAAATTCCACACCAGAGGCCCTTCCTTTCATTCCCAGCATGTAAAAATCTTGGCGGTTGTATCGTCAGTAGAAGGAGCAGGGAAGAAACTCGCGGGTGAAATGGACGTTCTCATATCCCTGTATTGTAAATTGTAAGGGACCAGCTCAAAAATATAACAATGCTCCGCCTTGTCCAGGTCCAAAGAGTCTTTAGCCTTTCAAAGATATTGAAAAGAGGAACAGTTTGGGTAAAAAAACGCACAAAAGAAAGACAAGAAAGAGGGAAAATTATAATAGTATAATATTATGCAACTTCTGTATTTTTTACCGAGTAGCGCGTCTAAAAATGCCATACTTGCTTTTAAAATTCCCAAAAGCAATCCTTGTAGTTTTAATCCACTTTTACTCCAATTAATGAGCATTTTTTATGCAGACATTATGTAATAACTGTATGTAGTGCAGATGTGGATAAGAAAATAATAGATTTACAAGATTAAAGAGCCGTCAATCTTTTGTAAATCTTAGACCTCAGCCGCGTCACATTGAAATAAATCCACAATCACTCGGGTAAACAAGCAAACTCTGTTGTTGGATTTCCCTGGTAATTGGTAATGTACACAGATTGATACGCAAATAAAGCGGAAACGGTGGATACATTTTTTCATGGGCAATTAGCAAATCAAGGTAGGATTTTGATTTGTCGTTAACTAAAGTGTTGCAGTTTTATGAAATGCTTTGCGAGCCAAAAATCATGTACTGCTATTTCCAAATTTTAAACAGAAAGAGAAAGTTTAAGTTCTCTGCTGCCATCATTAAAACTGCTTTCTATTGAATAAGAGATGAGTTGAGAGCAGAATAGAATGAATCGTCTACAGCCAATGAGATGTTGTGTAATTGTGTGTGTGTAGTTATTTATTCAAATGTCAGTGAAGAGTGAAGAGCCAACAGTTTAATTTACTGCATTGATCCTTTTCAACTAATATGGTACGCAAGTATTGCTAATCTTGTGAGAAAACACAAGGCTAATTTGCAGTAGTTAGCAAATTATCATGTTGTCATGAACCACTCCGGACTTTGCACGTGAAGGAAGCAAACAGGCTTGAGTTGATTTCAGTGAGTAATGAGGACGAGTGAATGGGGATTGTGGATCCAATCTAAATTCTACGCTCCAACTGCTGGGTGATTTCCAGACAGAAACGCACAAGGATGAAAGCTGAAGATGGAAATAGTTTAGTTTTTCATTAATTTTGACTGTTAAAGTTGATTTGAGCTCTGTCTCTGACTGTCGTGACACAGACTTCTCCTTCCTCTCTTTTCTCTGCGTGCACAACACATAATCTGCGCAACACATGTACATTGTGCATGCATACGTGAAATCTGGGAGTATATATGGCTTTTCAATTAAGCACTTCCCTTCTTGTCACAACTGTGCATAATAAAAGTAATACTTACATCTCTCCTACCGAATGCACAATAATCCCGCTGGAACAGACAACATTCATTACATGTACATTACATTTCTGTGTCTCCAGTTTTCTCCTTTCCCTCACTCACTCACTCACTCACTCAAGCAGACAGACAGGCAAGTCTGGAACACACTTTTTCATAGACGTGTAGATTCCAGACTTTCAATTGAAATACATTTCTACGAATTATTTTCCTCAGTCTTCCTCATCAACTACCTTAGGTACAAAACAACTTTTCTTCATTTCTCCTGTCCTCCAAATTTTCTCTATTGTTCACTTTTCATAATCCCTAAAAACTACTTGGCGGAACAAGAGGCTGAATCGGAATAAATTGAAAAGGAGATCAAAGCTTACCTATTCATTTCCTCAAATGTCTATATCCATCACCATGGCCACAATCATTCAAATCCTCTTTTTTCTATTTCAAACAACCTTTACTATCCCAGTTAAAATTTGAAAAAGTAGCTACAGTTTTGTCTGCTTCATCTTCATTCTGATAAAAGGAACAAAATATATCACGTACTTCCTGTGTATGTAAAACAGAATATTTTTAATTTTATTGACTGCGCACAAACCATCAGAACCTCAAACTACAAGCTGTAAAGAACCCCTCTATGTCGCAAACCCTTCAAAGTAACCCTTTTTGGACCCCTTTGAAAACCGCCCAGAAATTTTGTTTTTGGAATTTTTCCTTGTGCATAATTTTATAAGGGCTAGAAGGCTATTTTTTATTACAAAAAAGTTGAATCTCACCCCCTCCCCACCCATTTCTTCTCTCCCTACCATTTGTGCATAAAATACGTAATATTTTGAAAATTCCGGCCCAGTACCGTCTTTCTCCAAACTGCCCTGGGGGTACTACTTGAAGACTTGGTATGTCCGTAATGTTGAAGTGAATAGCATGGGGCATTATTTGAAGGTGGGGGATTATTTGGTGAAATATGGTAGTAACACAGGATGTGTGTTTATGTTTTATGATGCGTGAGAGTGAGTACGCAGTAGAAAAGAGGAGGGAAGAGCCAAGAGGACGTGACAAAAGGGAAAATGACGCACACACCACAAGTTATATGCTTTGAAGTACAAGGATTTTCATCTTAATCTGAATGCATAAAGAAAAGAGTAGCGATGCAAAATATTACTCAGATTACTTAGGAACTCAAGACGAAATAATTCAAATTCTAATCTCATATTCCATTCCGACTTCAGGTATAATCATGATAAAATTGTACAACTTGGCGGCTGAGCCTCGCCACAGGAAACTTATGACTACACTCACGCTCACACACATTCACCTTCATCTCGAACCTGGGAAACACAGGGAAAAAAAGAAGGAATTTTGGAAAAACATCTGAGAACATACTTGAGTATGCACTATCAATCCCCTCATCATGTGCCTACTTGTTACTTGAAAGCCCCACCAAATTCCACTGCATGGAATACGGAATCATGTAACAAGTCAAAGATACAGATTGCACAAAGTGTGAAAGGACGCGCAGTCTGCAGAATCCAGGATTCCACAGGCATCACTTCCAATACAACATTCAAACAGAAATATTGATCAGACGGGCACAGAAACACAAGCTTTTTGTGGAGCCGGGAAGAGTAAATATAATTCCCCATTGAGACAGCACACAACACAGAATGTAGAAGGACGGTGTGATGTTCTATCTCTTATTTCCTCCTTGAAATTCCATCCCTGAAATCCCTGAATGTATGCTACACACAAATCCTTTCTGCTCACTGCTCACTCTGTCCGCTGTCTCAATTCCATATAAAATCACCGGTCTAAAACCTATAGAATTTCCCAAATGCTTCAAAAAGTTGCACAGATTTTTAAGACGGAACTGTAACATTAAAATTTTAAAGACACACACACTGTCATCTCGATACATATTGAAAAGGGAAGAAAGAGGATTTTACTCTGTACCGTAAATAGTAGCAGCGCAATAGACCACTCACAAGAAAAACAAACAAACTGCATTATAAAACACTTTTGAAACGGGCGCAAGAGAAAGAAAACTTACAAGAATAATGTGTAATTTATAAATGGACGAGAAAAAACGTGTGTTGGTTTTAAAATGCTGAGTTGAGAAGGTAGTGCGAGTTTTCTTTTTGAGAATGTTCCAGACGATGTGTCCATATGTAGTACATGCTTGCAATTATGAGCACTGCATGGGGTACAAGCTATTCAACGAAGACTGGAAAACTTTTGTAATTTATTGCATAATGCGATTTATTATGTTCTTATTGGAATTTCTTGAACGGGGGAAAGAGAATGCAATAGGATGAAAATAAAGCAAGAAGGAACTTGTCTCCTCCTGGAAAAGTGAATTGCAAAGACGAGAGAATAATATTTTAGTTTCTTCATCCCAATACTTTCACTACATTTTAAAAGTCATCTTTAGGCTAAGGGTTTTCCAACTAAATTTTACTCGCACCTTTGTAAATAATAAAAAAAAATAAAAAAATTTAAAAAGTATTCATTATGCATCACGGACATGAAATGGTCATAACCCAAAAGCCCTACTTGTGAAACTTGCCTTGCTACGTTTTGCGTTTTGTGACTTGTAAATGCTCATAATAATAGTTCTGGTTCTTTCAGTCTTCCAACGCTTCTTGTAATTGTAACGTAAATTACCTGCTACTCCCGCAACTTTTAAAGCGTAGGTGGTGCAGAAACAAAATCGGAGGACAGAACGATGGAACGATGAACGACATACCTCCGTCCACTTCAAGTTTCAAAATTCCCTTTAAAAATAAAGAAAGAGAAAAATCTGAAAAATCCATTTCCCTTGCAGCAACTTTGTTTCTTCCTTTGACTATGCATCCAATTTTATTCCTTTTCCCTCTGTTTCCTTCTGAGCTGTTTCCGTGGAGTTTTCGTCCTTCGTGGACGTATGCGTAATATTCATAAGATGTGTTGACGGTGCATGGTTCATGTTCAATGTTAAGTGTGCTAAGATAGTCTGGTGTCTGCTGGGAGTTGAGCACGGAGCATTCCACATTCCATCCCACTTTCTCCAGCCCCCCTCGTCCTCTTTCTCTATCGAGATGCTTCATTTGTCTGTGGGACTTGGCGGAGAAAACATCGCAGTGTCTGCCTCTGTCTCTCTTCCGATCATCATCCGTGCTTACTATCACCCTACGTACTATCGCTCCCGGTCCTCCAATCTTCTTCTCATTCCTTCATTTTTCATCTCCCTCTCTCTCTCTTTCTTAGTTTATCCGTCAAATCAACTGTCTGAAATCCAAAACTTTATATTATATACATTCCCTGCTCTCAATTCCTTGAATGCAAGAAACATTTCCAAATTATTCAACTAATGAGCAGTTTCAGTGTAAGAATTCAACCAAAATTCAAAACAATCTCATCGAAAAATGTGCGGAAAATTTTAAATGTGCGCAAGTGTGTACATTTTCACACTTCCTTTCAATTTTTCTGCAATACTTTGACTTTGGGAATGCAATAATACTGAGGATTGTCAAATGTTAGGAAAGGATGGAAAAGAGAGGAATCGGGTCATGAGTCATGAGATTCAACGATCCTAAACCAAGAACCAGGCTCAACACAGAATAATTTCAGAACACATTTCTTTCTTCCCGATACAAATTCTTTGTGTATGAACAAGTATCAGAGTCGCATTTTCCCGTCCTTTTTGGTTGGGAAATTTAGACAGTTACAATTTTTATTCACATTGGACTGGAACCAACAAACCTCGTA
Source organism: Sminthurinus signatus (assembly GCA_019776565.1). Lineage (NCBI taxonomy): Eukaryota > Metazoa > Arthropoda > Collembola > Symphypleona > Katiannidae > Sminthurinus > Sminthurinus signatus. Next base: position 2,789 of record JABASP010002255.1, on the reverse strand, counting down.
ACTGGTGAATAACCATTGAAATGAACAAAATAGTGCAAAAAAATGTCAGAAGGAAAAATGTGACAGAGACTTGCTCACAGTTGTTCTGTATTCATTGTCACTGCTTCAAACTTGATCCTCACAAACAGCCCAATAAATTTCCATTCTGATGGAGAGAAAAAAATCAGTTGGTTCTACAATGTGAACTTTAGTGATGCTTTTGCAGCCTCCCTGTCCACATGTATTTTTTATTTCCTCAGAAAAAATAAGAAAAATACAGCAGGGTTTCTACTTTTGTTGTAAAACAATAATATCTGTGTTGTCCATCAGTGTTACTCCGTCCAAATTTGACATGAACCAGCGAAACAAACACTCGGTGAAAGTTGGCAATTTGTCTTTGATCTAGACTCGCGAATCCGAATGTGTAGAAAACACGTATTAGAGTGTGTACAGTGATTTGCCGCGTGTGTGTTTGTGTGTTGTCGTCAATAAATGCTCCGATGCTCCGACTGTTTCTACGTATACGTGTTGTAGCTGAAACATGTTGTCATTAGACAAGTTGTAAAAATAATGTGTTTTGAGTTGTGTTTGTGTCTGTACATTGTTGTACCATCTTGACTTTTCCTGTGTGTCCCATCTTTTCTTGAAAACTTGACATTGACGTTCATTCTGACTGGTGCTACAACTACAAAATTACCTACATTCAAGTGCGTAATGGTCAACACTGCTGTGTAATATCTATACAACTGGAAATTGTAGATCCACAAAAAGCAAACCCCAAAGTTTTCCATACATCCTTTTCTATTTATTTATTCTTGTGTCATTGTTTGAGTAATGGGCCGAGTTTGAAGTTTGGAGGTTGAGCTTCAACTAGGCCAAAACTTCAAAAAAAAACGCCGTCCTTTGTTGTTCTGCCTCCTCTACACTCTACACTTTGTCATCTTGTTTTACAACATCAATTTTAATGACCAAGTCAACAGTTTTATTTATTTTTGGGAATTCCATAGCAAAACACTGGACATATTCAGTATTCAGTAAAACCGCAGTCAATGATCAAGAAAGAACAACCCGCAGTCACCAAGTAAAAACGAAAGAAAGGGAAACACGAGAATTGAGACCACAACCCCTGGATGTAATGATTGCGATGTCAAATCCAAGTGCTCTTTTCCTCTAATACACTGTGAATTTTTTTCTCCAGAATCCTACTACTTTGTACTTTGTTTCTGTACAGATTTCCCAGCAAGTGGGTAAAGTTCTATGTATTGTAAAAACAGTTGGCTCTCATTTCCGCTTCAGATTCCCAAACCAATTCTCCTTATAATAATAATTACACGTCCGAGTCAAACAAGAAATCTGTAGGAGTTTACTGGCCCACAGCAACAACAACAGCAATCAATGGACTTGATCAACACAATGAATTTCTACAACGCAACTTTTGGTAAGAGGACAACAAGCAACAAGCACTCCAAATTACATACAAAACATAAAACATATTGGTGCATTCCAGAAAAACTGCAAAAAAGTAGGCTTGTTTTTTCTAGCTGTTTTAAAAAAATGGAGAACTAAATACACTTTTGTGAGCACAACAGACTTTTTAGTATAATAAAAAACAGCTGATGTTGTCAATTAATATTAACAAAACAATTAATTAACAAAAATGTCTACTTGTGTTTATCAATTCATTATAAAAACAGTTATGAATTATCCATCAATTTTAATACGCAAATTGTGTACTTTTAGAATAAAACAGATACCATTTTTGGGAATCCAATGGTAATTTTACATGCACTTGACACGACATGATATGACTAAGTTGACAATAGAAATATAACCCGGTTTCCTCCAAATTGTGCACTCTCTTAGTGAATGATCATGGTTGTAGCAATTAGGAATACACTGGAAACGTACGATGTAAGATAAAAAATACACAGTAGAAAGAGTGGTGTGAATTTGGGATGTGGGTACAAGTTGAGGATGTTTGTGAAGGGTTTTGAAGCAGAGACTAAAAACTGAGAAGCACGAGAAACGTGAAATGTAATATAAATGAATGAAAGATGCGGGTTCTCTTGTACATGATGGCTCTTGTTGTTTATTTAGGTGCAAGTTACGACGGAGGAGGAGGAGCTGGAAATTTCTCCGCCGTGACTCACAATGAGACTGAGGATGATTATGATTACGATGACGATGATAAGGGATACATTTTTGATAAGTTTGCCATCCGAGCCATTTTCTTCACTTTGTACACAATCGTCTTTTGCTTCTGCTTCTTTGGTAAGGAAAAAACAAGAGGAGAACAACAAGGTTTGTTTTCCTTCCCTTTGTTTGTTTGTTGGTTTTTCTGCTTCTGTTGCTGTTTGCAAAACAGATGCATGGAAGTTGCAATTACGAGTTGGGAATGAGATTGCATGTGGAAAATGTACATAATATAACTACGAGTGCACAAAAATCTCCACAGAAGAAATGGGACAGAGCAGCAGGGGTTTTGGGTTTTACCAATCTTCCGCAGCTTCAGTCTCCTATCCAAACACACTGCTTTCCCACTCATGAATCTAGACATTGTTTATTCTTTTATGTTTAACCCCCAATAAAAATCCTCTACAAGTTTCCCTACCAGAGGTTTTCTTGTCGGGTCTCCAACTTACGAATTAATCTAAAACTCAAAACTCAAACTGTGCGATACTCTCCACCCATTTGCGGTTTGGTAAATATTTAAAACTGCGGTTCTACTCTCTAGTTTCTCTTTCTTCAACTTTTGGGTCCTGTATGCTTATTCAATTTTTCATCAATCATCAAAGACCGAATTGTTGGGG
>JABASP010002254.1:0-21542 GCA_019776565.1 Sminthurinus signatus | reverse complement strand
AGGGTCCGAAAACCCGGTTTTATGCATTTTTGTCGTTTTTTGACCCCTTAGAAAACCGGGAAGGAATTTTTTTAGAACTTTGTCCTTTGGCACATTTTGTTAGTGGCCCAAGGTGACTTGATTCCCATACTAAGAAAAATTCTACCCCCTCCCCTTCAGTCCCCACCAGCATCATGTCCACATGGAAATATTTACAATAATTTTCAATTTACATGAGGCATTATGACTTGTGAATGGGAAATAGATGGATGTACAACTGAGTTTAAAAGTGCTATTAATTGTTTTGAGCCTGTTCCTAGTGTGTAGTTTGAATCTAACTGAATTGAATTGAATGAGGAATGTGGAGGGACAAAAGACATAACAAACACTTAAAATCTTGGGTTAATGCAAGAGTTTAGAGTACTCCTATCATACAGCGTACAACATACAGGAGATTTTAGATTTTGTCGTCCTTGTTATTTATCTACTTATTTACAGATTTACAGAGCCACCCTCCATTATCCGCACACAATGTGTACATTAATAATTATTACTTTTGCACACATGATTATGATTATGATTATGATATTACAATTATTTTTATGGCTTTGTCCTATCTTGTACATTGTACATATGTATCTTGTGTCCATTAGCATTTGTGGTGGTCAGATTACATTTCTAATGTATAATATAGTCTATAATATTTAATACTTTGTACACTATACACTATACACAACACTACAGTTTCAGATTCCAAGCACCAAGTACATGAAATACACCATCCAGTTTTTTATGCTGTGCAATGTACAATGTGCAATGTTTTCCTTTGTGGAATTCTAATATAATATATTGCATTTGCAGTTCAGTTCTCAAGTAGATAGTGAATATAATAACTTATGAGTTAGTGAGTATGTGTTTGTTGTGGCTAAACAAATGGAGGCTACTGGATTGTATTGAGCAAATCCATTAAAAGAGAACAGCGGGAGATGAATTTTATTATAATTAAATTTTTCACTTAATGAGGAAAAAAGAACACCTCAACTCCACCAAGTCCATTATCTCTATTCTAAATTCTAATAAATACTTGTAGATTGTACATTGAGTTTGTGGTCTCAAAAAATCCCCATTTCGTATTATACTAAAGTCTACAGTACAAATAAATTTATCAAACATGTTGATAAGAAAAAGAGAAAACCAGGTTTCTAGTGGAGAGAATTTTGAAACTGTACAGTGTACACTGTAAAACTGGAATGTGCATGATCTGCAGTATTAAGTATTATATACAACTTTGGTTAAGACATGATAGTTAATTATTTTTGATATCATCCGTTTTTTTGAGATTGCATGAGAAGTACAAATATGGCTAATATATAATAATAATAATAATATATGCTTTACATGATATCTTTTTCTTTTCTTGCAAGAAAAGTAATTAAGACCATGCAATAGTAGAAAATTTCCTTGTGCCCCTTTTGAAAAAGTTTATAAATAAACTATCCTAGTTTTTTTCTCTTTATTTAGATTGCATTTCCTTATTTTATCTAGAATATTTTAAGAATACAGTACATTTGAGAATTGAGCATCACGTTATGTATTTAATATTTATCTCAGCGTATAAATTCTAAATAAATGAGTAATAATATTTTTGTTTCTGGATGAATTAACAGGGCTCTTGTGCATGCTGGTTGGCACTCGGGAAACGAATTCAAATGGATGAAACAGGCTGGACAATCTTGCGGATCTTGGCTCAACGTAATAATGATGAAGTGGCCAAAGAGTTTGTTAAATTAAAATCGGATGTGAGACCAGAAGATCCACTAATTCAGCAAAATCCTTAAACAGCTTACAAACAACCATGTCAACTAATGAAGGATAAAGGAGAGGGATAAATAGACTAAAGAGCACAAAATCACAATCAGGTAAGAATTCCTTTATCCCAAGTTTAAATGTATTGTGTATTGTGTAATATACATCATTCAAATTATCATATTATGAGCAATAGTAAATAGTAAAGTACTTGAGCATTATTTTTCTTGGTGCAAAGATACAATATACAACATACACTATCTAAATATGCTTTATGTTATACGTATAAAATGCAGAATACAGAAAAACACTTATGTTCTTTGTTGTTCAGCCGTACCAAAATCTTATTGTTACATGTAGGTAGTAAAAGTACTTACTTACTATGTACTAGAGAAGAGGCAACCAAGAACCAAGACATGTACATAAGAGAGGCTGTTACAACAGAAAACATTTGGGCCTTCCCTCGACATATTCTCGTTAGCACTGAAACGTCTCAATCAGGAAAATTTCCTCAGTACCTTTTCCCTACCTGTCGGTTGTTTTGCTAGACAAGATAAAAGAGATGTCAGACACAACGTATAATTAAGAAAAAACCTCCTGTTGAAAGTGGTGCAAGAAAAACACCAATCCTAAATTACCATAGAAAGACGTGTACACTGTACATTTTGAACCACACCACACGTACAGCTGAATTCTCTACTCTGTACAGATTAAAGATGAATAAGTTCGTGTGTGTACATTTTTATACAATAGAAAAAAGTGCATTTTGATTATTATGAGGAGTATTTGTAGCTCATACTCATAAACTTTAGCTTTACTGTGTATGTAAAATAGTTGCTATGGTGATGGCTTTCTTTGTCTTCCCATTTTTATTACATGATGATTTGGTCATATTTAAAATTATCCTTGTTAGTTAGCCATGTCATCATATTATCATGTAAAAGGTATCTTTAATCTTTGACTGTAGAGATTCTTTGGGAAAACAGATGAGAGTGACGTAAATGATTTTTGAATTTATTCAATTTCCCTCCGGCAGCTCAATTTCTTAGCATTAAAAAATGTTGAATATGCATTTTTTTTGCATAATATGCCTATTCAAAAGTTTTAAAAATACACGTGCTCATGAATTTAATGTTGGACTTAATTTCTATTTCATTCTTTTCGTGTTATGACCGTAAAAGTCTCAAGTTTAGAATCGCATGCTCTTCATTTTTCTGTGTATGAAAAATACACATTAAAACAACCCTAAAAGTTCCTTTCTATTAATAATAGTAAAATTAATCATGAAAATGCACTAATGCAACCAACTATGAAGTCGAGAGAGGGGCAAAACTTATTTTTTTTTTTGGAAAAATCAGAAAACTTATTCTGTCTTGACTAGTCAATCGAGTCATGTATACCTAATACCTAATCATATTTTTCTGGGGAAAATTGCCCCAGAAATGATTGTGGTTGTATGTTGTATATGTTGTACCTTGTACCTGTAGGACTAGCGATAAATAGACTAAATACCGACAACCGACAAACTACACACGGTTTTCCAGTTACACCTGTCATTAAAATGCTAACGAGGAATGTCTGACAAGTAATACATAAGAGATAAATATTCCCTAAAGATAACTTTTAACAATCCATGTGTACCTAGATATTAGATATATACATTGTATATTGTACAATCTACAATCCCATGAAAAAAAATAGTTGCACGCATCACTTGAAGGAAAATAGAATTCTGAGTAAAAGATGGTAGGTATATTATAGAAAAATGAAATGAAATTTAATGTAATGTAAAGTAAAAGAAAAGCAAAGAGGGGGAAACTTAGAAAATTGTGTGGGTTTCATTTCATAGGGAATTTAGAGAATCCTGCCGACAGGCACCTCTCGAGTGTTAATAAGCCGTCCATGTTGTATCTTCCACATTGTGTATTCTTTTGCGGCCAACTACATAATATACTATAAACTATAAGTTTATTCTTTGACTCGCTCATGTCAAAATTTTCTCAGTTTCCCCAGTTTTATACATAATATATAATACATTCATAAGGGACTTTATAACATATGTAAATATGTATTGTACAAAATGACTCTAGTACATCATGCTTCATTGAGAGTATATAACATGTTGTAGATCTACTTATGCTCAAGGTACATTGTACATATCTCAAATGTGGTTATGACATTTTTTTCTCATTTTTTCTTTTTTCCTCTATCCATTTTGAATTTGAGCAGGTTGGAGAATGGAGAATGGAAAATGGAGAACCTCAAAGAATCCAATTGTGTGAAGTATTTAGTTAAAAGAGAAGAAAAACAAGTGCAATGTACAACGTTGGATGTGATGATGGTGGTTTGATGAGGGAATAGGGAAAAAAGATTTCCCAGTCTCTTCAAAATTTTGACGATGATCATCCTATAGGAAAGGACAGACATCTTTGAAGCAGAAAAGCCTCTCACTCCTATTCGTTTTCTCCCCTATTTAAAAATGGATGGATGGATGGACGGAGAACGGAGAAGGACGACGCGTTAAAAAGAAGAGGATTGTGAATTGTGATGAAGACAGCGGTAATTCTTCACACCTTGATTGGATTGGAATGCATCTCAAAAGGGAAAAACTTATGACAGCCTGTTGGGAATCGTCTGTACGTATATAATATCAAGGATTCAGAGTCCAGACGCTACGTCTCTACAGACTTTTCCCTGTTGAACCAAAGTACAAGGTATATAATATAAAATACAAAATTTTACATATATGTATCACACACAAATTCACTTGATGGCTCGTGGCCAATGGTTCATATTACGTAAATACATATATAATACAATATACAATACAAATGAAGGATTTGTCAAAAAGAAATACTAAAAATATTCGAAAGATAATCCAGATCCATACATACATAATACATACAAAGGAAAAACTAGAAACACAGGCAATTACCATTTTAACAAGTAAGGTGAGGGAATGCATTGTTATTATTATAGAACTTTCTATGATACATGCATAATCTATATCTATATGAAATATAGAATCACTATGTAATTATTCTAGTTTTTCTCAAGTCTTAAAATTACAATTAACCTGAAATACGTCGTAATTTGTACAATGTACATTTTATTGTACATGTATGAACAAATATGAATTACAAGTGCAACTTTTACAAAAAAAAAGAAAAGGAAATTCCATCCATATATTTACATTTTCGAGTACAGCAAAAATAAAACAAAATATAAGATATATACTACATAATGGAAAAAAAACTATCCTTTATCCTACTATTAAATAAATGCACAAGATAACAATTCTAGGATGATATAAGTAAAAATATATAATATAAAGTAATCAAATACAATATACAATAATAAATACATCAATCTATAGTCCTCATTCGTCATTCATGCCCAAGAAAAACACTACTAAATCTATAATCTGTACAATATGCATACATATTATGGTACTACTAGTATTAAACAAAAAACCAAACCAAATTCTACATTCGTAAAAAAATTAGAAATAAAAATTACAAATACAAATACAACTAAATAAGTATATGTAATTCATATGATAGGATTTTCAAAAACAAACAAAAAACCATTTTTATCATTATATAACACTGGTTTCACTGGCCTACAGTATATACATAGATATATATTATGCGTATAAAAAAATCACTTCTTGCATTGAGATTTTTTGTATAATAAGAAAAAAAGAAAATGAAACAAAGTATGAATACTGAATACAAAATGTAATGTATTTGATTGAGAATATTTAAAAATTCTCTTGTTTTGAACCCGCTTTTTAGACACATAATACATGATATATTTATATTTATCCAGAGGATAAACGGGTTAATTTATAAATACGAACATAATATAATAACTGATAATCATATAAATATATGATTATGGATAAATAAAATATTGGACCCAATTACTGCAACAACTTGCCACATACGTTTTCTCCACCACCCCATATGTTCTTATAGTTAATGCTGGTTAACATACATATTATGTAATAAATATGTACGATAGGTAGGATAATCTACTATAGATAATATGATATATGATATATCTACAATCTAATAGATAATTCATTATTGTTGTTGAATATTTCTACGAGAATTATACAAAACAAAGAAAAAGAAAGATGAGAAAAATGGGTGCATTTGTTTCATATATAATATAATTTGTTTTAAATGAAATCTATCTATTGGAGAAAGTGGAGGAAAATGATCATAATATATAATATTTTCATCCATTGATACATGATGCAATACATTGCCTAATTTAGTACCTCCTGATAAAGAGACATACATATCTTGTTATTTCGTTAGAATCAACAATAATTTTTGAATAATATTATCATATAATCATTTATATTATATTATATGACACACTGTTGAGACGTTGAGTTTTTTTGTAAAGTTGTCCTTGTTAATCCTTGAGGGAAGATGTCTTCTTTCATTTGTCGTCGTTATCGTACCCGTTACCGTTATTGTTACATACATGTATACATATGTCTATGATCTATATGGTTCTCTTTTTAAATATGTATAATATATATTCTATATTATACAAGCTATTATGTATTATGTATACTATAGTAAATCTATGAAACATATGTGACTGACGTCTTTATCTTTTGTGATTGAGTTGAGATTCGTTTCAGAATGACGAGTAAATAATATTATTATGAATTATTGATAATAATTATTATATATTATGCTATAAAGTTTTTAACACTCCATGTTACAACTAAATGGAAGAGGCAGAAAAATAGTGCACATTTATCATTTATTATTTACTATTTACACGTTACATACTAAATACTTTTCAACCACAATAGAAATCCATCAACTCACAACTTGCATGTGCGATCAGAGCATTAAGCATCAAGTGTCAATTATATCATTATTTATGAGAGTTAAGAATATGAATTGAAAATTGAGTGAAAATCAATACAAACGCCAAGTCATTGGATTGGAAACGATCGAGAATAAAATTTGAGAATTATCTCACTCTCTTTTCATTTTTAATTGTATACAATGGAAAATGGAAATTTGATACAAAAAAGTGGAGAAGACTTTAGTATTCAATATTCAAACAAGTTGAACTCTAAACTTATGCTTGAAATTGATGTCTAATGTCTTATAGAGTCCAGACAAAAATAACACGTGTGAATTTTCAATCCAGTTACTATATATATTTTTTTGTAAAGGTGGTGTTGATTGTTGATGGATGTTCGTTCGGACATTCTTACACATCATTCATAATATTACAAACAAGACGTGTCTGGTTATAGTACAAATATTACGTACAACAATCAACAATACAATACAATGAAAAGTAGAGAGGAGATAGAGAAAACATGCAAGGAGAAAAGGAAAAAGAAAACAAGAACAAGGCGTAGAAAATAAATAAAATTGACCACACATTCATACACTTTTAATGTATTCAACCTGTCGTTATACACAATTAGAATTTTTTACACTGATTCTCTCTCTCTCTGATCTTTTCAAATGCAAATGTGAGTGTCAGGAAAAGTGAGTGAAAAAGATGCAAAGGGGAAAACATGTGTGGACTATATTATTATCAGTACAAGTACAGTGTACAGTGTACAGTCATAGTCTTTGAATGGAATGATATGGTGATAAAGATGCTCCAAGAAATGATTTAACATGTTAACATTACGTCATCCTTCTGTCTTCTTTTCTGTCTGTCATAAGTGAGAAGTGAGTGAGGACGACTTCTCATGTACTTAAGTATCATACAAAACAACAATTTGTCTAAACCTCCTCTGTCATGTTGTATCAAAAGTACATACAGTTTTTATCATCATGTCTTTATCAACGACTGTACATTAGACATTGTACAATGTACATAAATTATAATATACTTGATATACATTTTCTGTTTTCTGCTCAACCATCTGATACCAAATTCCTGTTTTATGAACTTTGCTCTCAAACATCAAACACATTATGATCATGATGTTTTTAAAAAAATATGGTTTGTTATTATTGTTGTAAGGATTTTCACACTTTATTCAAATTATATTACTCATGATAATTTAAAATTCAAAATGGTGCTATAGAATATGATTAGGTGTCAAAAAGAATTCTAGAGTTTGTACTCTGTACTCGCTCACACCTGTACAGAATTTTACCACTGAAAGTTTAAAAATTTTCTCTACAAAAAAAAATCTGGGCGTACTGTAGATTGTACATAGATGTATTGGCATTGTGGTAATTTGAGAACAATAATATTATGCATTTACTTGCTGTATGATTTTGCAATAGGAGGTAGGATTTAGTTCTGTCTCTACAAGTCTCTAGACACTAGATAAATTGATGAGGAAAGAAAAGTACGTATATTATACTGTAATAATAATACTAACTTTCGCAGTGCATTTTGTCTTCAACAATCAACAAATCGCAACAATAACAATGCTAATAAGTAATAGTGATAATATTAAAAAGTTTTGTATTTATAAAAGCTTCAGTACACATAGGTTAACAATATCTTAATAGGCATAGCACTACAAAACATACTACCTAAGTTCCAAGTACACACCATACCATGCGAGCACTAAAAAACTTGTACCCTTAAATAGATAATCGTACAGAAACCTTGCCTATATATGAATCATCCAATAAAAACCATAGACGATAATAATTATAATAATACTAATAATAACTGTACTAAATACTGTACTATTAGGACTATAATTAAAGTAACTATACAATATATTATACATATATATCATTTCCCCCAAATATGTACCCCTAACGTACATGATTGACCTAGAACCTAGATAGACTACTGATAAATAATAAGGAATACATAATATGTTATTCATAGAAAATAATTTGTTACTCAAAAGAATCAAAACGCACTCATTGACATGATCATCATATGATATGTAATATGTAAAAATAATAAGTTTGATTGACCTTATATCAACAATAAATAAATTGATCTACTACAAGAGTTTATACAACATACATATGTAAAAAAAAATCCTAATCAATCAGTCGATGACCATTCAAAATTCATCTCCATAATAAATAATAAGTCAGCAAAAATACATACATATGTGTAAATCAAGCACACTTAAAATACTACAAACATAAAAAAAACTATGAATGGGGCAAAAGAAGACACAGAACAACACGATAGCAGTAGACAAATTAATCAGTAATATTTAATAATTATCCTTGTTTCCACATGGTTCCGGATTTTGTAGGATATCCGTAGTTCAAAAAGTTTAATTTGTCATGTATAGGCTAAATAAAATAAAATAACCTCCATGAATTGGTCTACATTAAATTGATATTGAGTATTTTGAGAGAGAAAGTATCTACTATCTACAGAATACAAAGCTAAATTTCCACATTGATTACAGATTTTCCAAAACATGAGATATGAGGTATATTTATAGGTACTAGGGCTTTTAGTTCTTTAGTATTATGATGTAAAAATCAGAGTTGGAAATAGCTCAAAAAAAAAGAAAGAGAAACTTTGGATAAAGTTTAATCATATAACATATAAATAATCATATAATATGTAAATATTATAATGAGTTGAACAAGAATTTTATTAACATGTTGCTGTGCATCGTCTTCACGTTATGTCTAAATACTACAAATACAAATAAAAAAAATCACTTTTTCACATATCCACTATTATTATTATTATTAACTATTTGACTATAGATACAAGGATCTATAATCTATAAAATATCATAAAAGAAAATTTGTTTTCTTGTTAAATTATTAAGAAAAAAAAGTAACATGCAAAAGACTTTATTTGTATTTGTATTTGCATGTACATTTCAACGGTATGCATGTATACTTGCCATTTTATAAAACAAGAAAAAATTAGATAAAGTTAGATATAGATGTTGAAAGCTCATTTTATCCTGTGTCTGCCATTCAACACTTGATTTTTGTGAACATTTCAGACTTTTGGATACATACCATCAAAAATCATAAATTATTGTATATTACATGCATCTCAAATATATTGAATATTGAATATTGATTTGACTATTACTAAAAAAAACATATATATTATATTATATCGTATAATATGTAACTTGTTGACTATATGTATACTACTGAGTACTGTAAACATTACATTTTGTTATTATTGTTATACTTGAACAAGATTTTACTAGACATAAGTTGATATATGTACATAATACTAGTAATAATGTTCTCATTATCATTACAATAATCTGTACATATAAATATTTATAGAAAGGTAACTAATAAGTACTGTAAAAATAAATAAATATGTAAATAGATTGTTTATGACAACAAAACCAGGTACACATAAATAATAATTAATAATAATAATAATGGTGTAAATATCCTTACGTGCTACAATCTACAATATAAATATAATCACACATAAAATGTACTATGTATAAGTATAAGTACAGGATTATATAACATAAAACATATTATAACGCGTTGCACAGTGAAGGAACGGGAAAGGATATTTAGCAGCATGGGTTAAAATCCTTTTCCGTTCTTTCGTGTATCCGTACATTTGCATTTTACTATTCTTCTTAATTAACTAATCATGTACAATGTACATATTACATATTACTAGTGTTATGTAAATACAGGATACTGATATATATTATAGAGACCGTGATAATGTTAAAAAAGCAAAAACAAAATAATGTTACATAATAATAATTATCATCATACATATAATACATATTAATCTATGTAATAACAATAATAATAATAATTACTAATACATATGCTATCAAATGGTAATTATAATAATTTTTAGTCTATAAAATATTGTACTAATGAAAATGAGGATAAAAAAACTTGATAAGAGGCATTTTTGTCACGCAACGGGCAAAGGAAAGAAGCAACAAAAAAAACTCTGTTACTACCTACAAATAAATAGAAATAATTACTATTATAAGTACATATACATACATATATACATGCATATAAAATATAAATTATACCTAATCATATACATAAAATATTATAAATTATAATACCTATACTATAAACATACATTGTAAGTACACATATATAGAGCATACGTATTTCTTAAAAATCCATTCATATAAATACATGGAGTATCAAAAAAATATTACAAATACAAAAACAAAAACAAAAAAAAATGTTGAGGAAAAAAAAAAAGGATTAAACATATTATACAAAAAGAAAATAAAGAAAAGGGAATTCTTGAAAAATTGAACAATATTTTTTCTCATTCATACTTTTATTTCCATTCCTATTTTACCCCATATGTTTCACTTGCATTTAAAGCATTTATAAAAGTAAATGGAATCAAGATTTTTGTGTTTTTTTTTTCATTATTTATTACGTGTAATTCAAAATGGTATTCAGTTCAGTTCATTCGCCGGTGACTACAGATAGAAACAAGGTGAACAATAAACATTATACATTCATCTAGTATCCTCATAAACCTGACACTCAATGGATTACGCTGTCATTAATTGCTCAATTAAAAAGTAACATAGCTGCTGGAGATAATCTATGTTACTTTTTACGTTTCAGGGACACAACAAGATCACAACAGCATTTGACCAGCATAATATTTTAACAATAACTGGCAAACTGGCAAAACAACAAGCAATAACTAATAGACTGCATAGATATACTCGTTGCTCATTCCAGGGTTTCCTCGACTTTGTACCTTTTGTTTTCATTATACTACAGTATTTTGATTTTTGATGGCGCTGAAAGTATAATACATTATTATACATGATACACGCAGAGGCTATACTGGTTTTACCAGTAAAAGTTCCGCTTTTTGCAAAGATTGATCCAGTTGAAAGTCATTTATTTGTTTTAATCCCTTCATGCTCATCTGCAAATTGTGTTCTGATAACTATTAAATGTGTCAAAAATCAAAAGTCAAAAGTCAAAATGCTCCATGAATGTCCTGAATGAAAGTAGATTGATTGATCATAGTCTGTAGTTTGTAGTCTATAATGCAGGTTTTTCACCGCAGTTTGCAGAATCCACATGTTATATACGTATTTTCTCTCATGTTGCTCACTCACTTTCATGCATTTACTCACATTTACGTTGTACGTCAAGCGGAAACATTGCGGACCCCGTCGACGTGTTTTCTCTTTTTCAAAAGTCATACCACATTTATCTTCATTTACACAACAAATGTGAGATGTGAAGGCATTCTGTTCGTGTCCAAATGATGGACAGCTTCAAATTCGTTCCCATTTACCCTCTACACTACACAATGTGTAGTACACACCCTACACACATTTTCCAATAACTTTGCTCGGTGCTTCCCTCTCTTTTACCTCTATCATATTCCCGGCAATTTTGGACTGCGGACAATTTCTATGGATTTTGGATTTAACATTTAGCAGGCGGATGAGGAAGGAAGGAGCAAGAAAATGGTGCAAGTGCAAAAATGAAATGCATGTCGCACAGTACATATTCTCCGTTCTTCATGTTCTTCACACGCGAGATTTAACGGATGGATTTGTCCTTTTTCTTCCTGCTCAATCTCGATCTAGAAAACTATAGAACTATGGAAAAAAATGGAAATAATTGGATAATGGGTAAGAGAATACAATCAATTTATTTTATTTTTTTATTCCTTTATTTCATCTAAAAACGCTAATGGCCATTATTCATACGAATGAGCAAAAATGAAAAACATGCAGAATTTAGTGTGTAGATTTTTTTAAGGGGTTTTTCTTGTAACTTGGTTTTGTTTTTTATCATTTTATCTTTAGAATATTTTTAGTGCTGCGTATTATACATTTTACGTTTTACATTAGATTATGCAAAATTTTCAGTTTTTATCAATAATACTATTTTCTATGATACATTTCCTTTTCTTAAAGGAGTAAATTAAAAGAATGATGATCGCTCCCAGAAAAAAAAGTGAATTTAAATCCATTGCCTACAAACTACATGGATACATTTACACGTTTCACATTTCTGTCTGTAATTTTGTCGGATTTCCTATTAAAGCTTAAAGATGTAAAAAGTAAGACATGCTCAAGGCTCAAGGCAATAAAAGAGATGATTTGATTTTTTTTTTCGGTTTCTTTTACTTTTTCTACACACTACATACTTTCATCAAAAAGAGAGAATGAAAATTTAAATTCAAATTTCTATTTTTTTTCTGTTCCATTTAAGTAAAGTAGTTACATAGCATATTAGAGGAGTTGGAGGAGACGGAGGAAAAAATGGATTGGAGGCAGATGAAAGAGTGACGAATGACGAATGACAGAAGATGAGATTAAATAAAGAGTTGTTAAGATACTATAAAAAGTATAATACAATACAGAACACAAGCACAAGAGATAGCTGTACAGTAGATAAATAACTAAAAAAAGTCTAGTTGAATCAAAGACTGAGGACTACAAAAAAAAATTACAGTGTACTTTTACATTTTACATTTTACACTGTCAACTGCATAGATATTTCATATTATGTACTTTAGACTTTGTACTTATGAATTTGTCTATTACTACGACTACGAGTTTCCAGTTTGTGGGTAAGCAAGTGTGAATAAGTCCAAAGTGGCAGAAGAAATGATATCATTATTATGAGGTGTTGGACAGTTTTAGTCTCCATAGGGGTTTGTTTTCCCTCTCATCTCCTGTCTTCAAAACCTGGGAGCAAGGCAGAAAAATAGTTCAACTTGAAGACTTGAGTCACAGTCAAAAAAAAAGCTGGAGAACTAGTCTTTATGTATATATCTATGTTGTATGTAGTAATGTAGTATGTGGACTGTAGACTCCTAATTTTTTTCTTCCTTCTTTCGTCTTTCCTCTTCACCACAAATTGCATACGATGAGAAATTGGCATTATTCTCACGTATTTCTTCAATAAGATTAGACTGGATTTTTTTTCTCGCCCTCACTTATGCGCACATGTACGTATAGCTTTATACTTTGTATGCATGTATATTGTACAATGTATAAATGCTTGTATTTTTCATGTAGGTATATAAAAGCAGAAAAATGTGTGACGGCCATTTCAAGTATTTTCTGCCATTTTCCTTTCTTTCGGTCTCCAGAATCCAGAATCCAGTGTAAAAACATAAGCATTAAAAACACCAAAAGTAAGAATAGAAAATACTCTTACCCTCGGCTAAAGAAGTCTAAAGTAGTCTGTGTCTATCTTCTAGGTTCTAGATGTGCAATGAACAATGTACAGTGTAAAAGGAAACAGAATTCTGAATCATTCTGATAGTTTTACTTCATACTTTTTGTATTAAAATATATAACGAATCCAAGTCTACGCACTAAACAGCCGGCATATGACATACATGCACAATGCACATACTTTGTGTCGACTGAACGACTGATGACGACGACGAGCTGTTCTAACTTGTATTAGAGGTGGGATGTTGAAGAAAATTTTCTCGTTTTTCCTTTCATTTTTTCTTTTAGAGTGGACCGACGGACTACTACTAGCTTTATAGTTGCTGGCTGGCTGCCGCTAGGCATTATTCATTATTCCATTCCGAGGTAGATGAAATTTTCTCCTCTTTTCCTCTCCTTCCTTTGGGACTTGTTTTGGTTAGACACAGACTTATATGTGGATGTGGAGGTGGAATGGACGTTTTTTCACGTTTTACACTTTTTACAAAGAAAAAACGGTTTGATTGATATAATACATTTTCCAGTTTCCGTACGCATTCTACCTTGGACTATTTCACATGTAAGGACTTTTGAAATTTTAAATAATGTCTCTAGATGTACAGAAAGTATTTTAAAATTGTCTCCGTATTCATTATTCAATTTTAGTAATTAGTTAAAAACAGATGCGGATGTAAATATAATTCCCATTTAACTTTGAATTTTTTTACTCTCCATCTTTCTAAATTTATCAAAAGGAGAAGAGATGGAGGTATTACTTGATTTAATTAGTGTACAGAGTACATAGTACAGTTTGTTGTACCACACAAGTTCAAAGCAACGGAAAAACTCATATGTTTTTGTATTTGGCTCCCTGTTCTCTATTTGTGTAAATGATCATCGGCAGAGTTTTACGCGCCCAACAAGAAGAGAGTTGGCTCGTTGGAGAAACGAGCACTAATTATGTTTATGATTTAACATTGAAACATTGGGCTCTGTATGTTGAATTGAAATGCTTCGTTTGTTGTTGGTCGTTGGTCGTGTTTAATCAAGAAGATCCCGCTAAATGTTACTCGAGCTCGTCACGATAGGAATCAAACGTCAAACATCAAATAAATGTGAATGGGAAAGAGAGAGGATGAAAAAAAAGCTGAGAGTGGAAACTCTGTATTTGTGTTTGTATTTGTACTTGTTACGAAACTATCCAATAATGATACTCAAAGATTCATGTGCATTTTGGGTGGTAAATTTCTTGTTTTTATACTCTAAACTCTAGACTCTAGATAAACAAACAAGAAATGAAACCAAGTAAATAAATTCGCGTTGGAAAATGGGAATTTTTTCTCCGTTGCACATTTACTTACCATTTACCATGTTAATTGGATAGATTGGATGACTGCGGTACTTGCATCTCACATTTTAAAGGCATAATTTAGGTACATTTAGTACTTTACTAGGTATTGGGAATTTACCTATTAAAATTCACTGTTACCTGCCTCTTCTCTCTTGTCTCTTGTCCTATATACGATATACGTATATTCCATTCAAGTCTCTAATATTGACGATTGACAGTCTCAAAGTTAGTATTTCAATGTCGAGAAAGTAGGATGAGGTGAGCACGTAATATCAAAATGTAGAGTCTGTAGGAACTTTTATTTTGATAACTATGTTGAATGTTGATGCAGGACAGAAAAAAGAGGGGAAAATTGAAGAAATGACAAGAAAAAGATTCATTTGAATTTTACCTGTCTCTCATATTTCACATCTCACACGAAACTTGATTTAAATTCAACTCTTGAGACTAGAAACTAGAAACTTGGAAATTGTGAGGTAATACAAAACACAAAGGGTTAGTGCATCAACTTTTAACTTTTCCATTAACTCTTATCTTTGTGTCACTCTTTGGAGTCAACACAGCAAACAGCAAATAGCAAACAACAAACAAGTCAGGCCAAGCCAATGATTGAACTCCTCTGACGTTTGACTACAAACTACAAACTACAAAGCATCAGTGTAAATTGTATATTATGTTGAGGAGTATTTTATATTTTATTATTCACATGGCGAAAACAAGCTTTGATATTGGTGTATCATCCTTTATAATATACTTGAATTGTGAAAATTCAAGGATAGAGATCTTCTTTCTTCCTTCCTTATTTTTATTTTACTTCATACACTGCACTGCATCAAAATTTCTTCCTGGTCGTGTACGATTTGGTACGGAAACCGGCCAAATGCATGATGCATGTGCTCATGTCAATATCTGTTTTGTGTTGACTGTTGACTGTTGACAATCCACAATCGACAATCAAAAGAAACTTCACAGATTCTAGTTTCTTTTTCATCAGCTTTCTCAATTGTCACTGGTCCCTTGAGTCAAGGACTTGCTTGGATCTTTGGATCGTTGGATCTTTGGATGCGTGTACTAACTCTTTTTCCATCACACAATATATAATATGTCTTACAGCAGCCCATGTGCCAAACGCACGACTCAATTTAGATTTTCAAAAGAGCAAGTGATGCACAAAATCTGAGAACGATTCCGTCAAACTCGAATAGTGAACAGGGAGCAGCGCTCAAGCATTTTCATAAAGTCGTACATAACTCTTGCATCTAGAATCTAGATTCTAGATTCTAGATTCTAGATTCTAGATCCTGGATTTGAGTACGTGAAATTTCAAAAAAAGAAGACTACTTTCAAATTTCCTTGTCCCATGCTAAAAATACTGGTATACCCAAGATTCAAGATCCAAGATCAATTCCACGCATTTGTTCTATTCACACTTTGACAGCTACAGTAAAACAAAAACCTGATCCAGATGAATTGTATTTCAAACTATGGGATTGTCTTTGTTTTTAAAATTCTTCAGGAAGTTTCTTCAAAATCTCAAAATGGTTGACAAAATGATAAACAAACACAATTGACTAAAATTTGGAGTTACAGATATACTTTTCTTCTGACTCTGTCTAATGTTCAATTTTAAAGTCATGACAGATGTAGAAATAAAATAGAAAAAGATATGCGAGGATCTACAAGTCAAAGATGACAAAGTTCTTTGTACATTGTACGATGTACAATGCGTCCGGAATATCAATATAAAATATCATGGAGATCGGAACTCGAGTTCTTTTGGGTGTCTGGATTCTGGATTGTGGATGATTGGTGAAAGATATTCCCTTTCGGGACAGATCCCATTTTTCTTCCAGTGCGTACAAATCATCTCATTTATACTTTGTACACACTACTGCTTTCTACTTCTCATCCTTATACTTTCCTGCTAAATCTCCAACCTTTATGTATACATTGCAATACAAAAATTGAGAGCGGGAGATCATCTTTCACTCCATCATAATATTTTCCTCACAAGTCCATAAGTCATTTGATTAGAGGAAACTAAACTGAAAAGCACACACACACGCACTCACGCACTAGATGCTTTCAAATCTGAGAAACACGGATCGAGAACTATCATACTATTTTAAAATATAAAGATCTATTCAAAGTTACCGAAGCCAAAGTTCAATTCAAGTATATAAGTTGCACAGATAGGTGGAATATACATTTTCTTCCATTGGACAGAATTTCAGAAAGTTTTATAGTTTTTTGAATTTGCACCGGTACCAGTTTAAAATACCTTACAACCTTTAAAAATCTTACTTGAATGTTTTAAAAGTTCACACTTCTTTGACCATTCTTATTCAAGAAACAATCAAGAATAAAAACTTTTAGTTTTTTCATTCCGACTTTTCAATCATTGTTTTTTTTAACTGTACTTTTTTCTCTTTTAATTTGAAAAAAGAGCTACAATACCACGTATTTCCAAATGAGATTGAGCGAGATTGAAAAATAGGACATTGTATTTAAAGTATTCAAGATTCATTCCAGATACCAATTCCAGAAAAAGTAACACTTTCATTTTTCATTGTCACCATTGTCTTTATCACCCTCATTTTTCTGCATTTACTTCTGTCATTTTATCTCGATTTTCTTGGAAACTGGAAATTTTGACAGTTTGACAGAATTGAGGAATAAAAAGAAACAATCTTTTTTTATATGAAAAAAAAAACCGGAATCAAAACTCAAAACTCAAGTCCAAATCCAAATTCAACAAAAGAAACAGCAGTGAAAAAATCATCTCATGGCGGATACTTGTAAGTAAATTAAAAGCATATATACGAAAAAAGGAGGATGAACAAGTGACAAAAGGAGAAACAGGAATAAAATCCAAGAATCTAAGAATCTAAGAATCTAATAGTATTACATCAGGTTTAATATGTACATTTTACATTGTACAAAGTACAAAAAGTAGAAGTGGGCATCAATGCATAACATAACAGAACAAAGTAAAGGATAAGAAAGTGTACAGCACTACAGAATGGTGAGTGGTTCTTGTGAAGAAAATTACTAAATTACAAAACCGAGCTCGGAGAGTTGTAGTCATCTAGAACTCAGCGGGACACCATTCTTCTCGAGGACATCTCAATTGGCAGTTTTACTTACAGTGTGTACTGTGTAGTGTGTACGAGAAGAAAGAAGGAGGAAGGAGAATACATATTACATATACGTATAATAACTCGGACTTGCTCCTTGCTGCTTGGGCTGGCAGATGAGGTGTTCCACCTATGATATTTCACAGAAAAACAAGAATCAACACACACACAAACACAGCCCCGTTCATACAAAATATCTTACTATACAAACTCTTTTATACACATACAAAATACATCATAGATACTTTACTTTCAGAGAGAGAAAGAGAGAGAGATTTCATGTTTTCCTCATGATGTAGATGGTCTCATATCTGATACATCAAGTCTCCATGTCTACTTTTCTTCAGTACAGAGTACAGAATGCAGATAGGCCAACACACGAACACACACAGAGAGACATTCAGACATTCAAGATCCAAAAGATCCCAGATCCAAACCATGCAGGTATTTTGTACACAGTGTATATTGTACATTGTACAATATACATAT
The DNA here is from genome assembly GCA_019776565.1 of Sminthurinus signatus. Classification (NCBI taxonomy): domain Eukaryota; kingdom Metazoa; phylum Arthropoda; class Collembola; order Symphypleona; family Katiannidae; genus Sminthurinus; species Sminthurinus signatus. The sequence continues at coordinate 2,656 of JABASP010002254.1, read as the reverse complement.
GCATAGTAAAAATGTGAAATAGAGTCTTTAGATTCTTTAATGTAAAGAGCTAAAGAGAGAGAGACAGAGAGAGAAACCTCATCTCAAACTCAAACTCCGAGTTCAAGTCAAACTTTACCTCCTTTCTGTTAACTAGTTTTCTACTTTTCTTTGAAGGGTTTATTTCATCAAGGATGGTAATGAAAGGGGAGAGAGTCAAAGGCAGAGTGAGCACTGAGTTTTGAGCTGTGAGTAGTGAGTTGTGAGTGGAGTAGTGCAAACACCTTCAACCTTCATAACCCTGATGGTGATGCTGGCTTTAAAAAGTACCATGACGATCCCGTATGCCGGTTGTAGGTTTATCCCTCATCTTGTGTTATATCCATGATACAAAGCACATATAAATACCAAGTCGATATGCTCATAGGAGAGAATCATCAGGGACTAAATTCATGGAACATGTAATACTGTACAATATACTTTATACTTTATACTGTATACCTTTTTATTCTTGTGTGCATATTTGTATCACTCCAACTGACAGTTGGGGCTGTCCGATTATTCCAACGATTCATTTTCTCTCATTTGACTTTTCACCTTCTCCTCCCGAAGCAGTCTCTGTAGTGTTGCTCTTTTGACTGCTCATTTGGCTCTATTCCCCATTCCATTCCCTTCACATCTTTATCTCCAGATTCCACATGTATACTGCATGATTGCATATGCGTGGATATATTCATTCGACTTTTGACTTCCGCCTCTGACACCGACTCCTCATTCTTTCTACTTCTACTTCTACTCATTGCATTGCCCTGGATCTGACTCTGAATCTCGACAGTGTGTAATCAAGTTTACAACTTAATATGAATCTAGCTCTAAATACAACTCTATACTGAAATCCTTCAACTACAAGAAGACACAACACAACACATGTAGAATCCAGAGTGTAGAGTGTTCAAGAGTAAAAGAGTAAAAGAGATTGGAGTGGAGTACTTTCCTCCTCATCTGCCTTTTTGCTTCTTTATTCCTTTTCGTTCCTCCTCCACTTGCTTTTAATTTCATCTCATTTTATTTTATGATAGCACTCTCTCTCTCTCTCTTGCTCTCTCTCTATTTGATTCTCGTGAGGTGTATTCCTTCCTTTCTTATAGAGCTTCTGGTTCTTCTCCTTCTTTTTCTTACATGTATTTCTTTTCTTTGTTCATCTGCCCGTATCCCGTATCCGTATTTTATGTGGATTTTAGGATTGAGAATTGAGACCGTTCACATAACTTTTCATTTTGAATTTCATTTTATTCTAGTTTAGTCCAAGTCGAGTCAGTTTATGTTTATGAAGGGACATTACATATAGTATATTAAGGTGTACACTGTACAGTTGAAGGAATAAAGAAATGAAGAAGTGAAGAAGTGAAGGGAGGCGAGTCCATAGAAACCAACTTATAATAAATGATGAAGGGAAGCCCATTTATTTACTGCTTTATAATCTCATAAGTTTGTAAAATGAAGTACGTAACAAGTAACAAGTAACAACAATGGCAGCTCATACCATATCATTTCATTTCATATCATATCATATCATACCTCTATTCTTTATTCTCTATTTTCTATCTAACAGACAGTAGACAACAGGATTCAAAGCCCGTACTTGTTCATGTTCCAGGGGTGTTTGATGTTTGAAAGGAAGCCGCATTCAGCTGAAGCGTCATTTGATCCCTCTGTATCGGTAATCTTATCCATGAACATAAAGATGAACATGAACAAGAACAAGAACAGTGAAGCATTTAACATGCACAAGAAGAAGAAGAAGAACAAAAACAAAAGCAAAAACAAGAACAAGACGATTCTCCATTTCTTTTTCGCTCAAGTTGTACAGTATAAAAGTTTGAACTATTTCGTCTAGAGTTATAGGAAAAAGCTATGAGCATTACGCAGTAGTAGTTTGAAATGCAGAGAAATGCAAGAGAGAGTATGCATGTGTGTGTGTGTTTGTGTGTGAGGAAGAGCGACGAGTTTATTTATTGGTCCCTAATTAAGACGCTTTGAGTATGAAGAAAGGGAGGTTGGATTCTCCTGAGGAACAGGAGCTGAACACTTTTTTCCTCACTCCTCTTTCTTCTTCCTACTTTTTTCATGTAGATTCTACATAAGTTCATTTTATATGTTTTATCTATATCTATGCTTATTCCAACCATTCCTTGTTGTTATTGTTAAACTGTATAGAATATAGAGTATAGAGACTACAAAAATGCTCAATGCTCAATGCTCATGTTCTAATGTTTTGTACATTTTTACATGAACCTCTCTCATGTCTGATTTCTTGTGTTTTAAGTATCGTGTCTGTAGATTTTCTTTAGGTTTTGCATTGTAGTTGTTCTTCTTAATGATTGAAGCATTCGTATCTTTATTTTCAAATCCACGGTATTCAGATAATAGATACATCCTACAAAATGAGAAATGAGAAACGAGAGTTACATGAAATGTGTAGCATATTCTTTATTGTACAACGTACATGAGAATTGAGCATTGAAAATTGAGCATTGAGCAAGGTTAGATGGAGAGATGCTCCTTTCTTCCCTCTTTATTTATTTATCTCCAGTCTCATCTCATATTATTACGTACAATTTTATGACTTTATTACCTCGCCATGTTTTGGACACCTGAAATTACGTATTACGTATTT